>JAPDSC010033274.1:394684-408012 GCA_026290005.1 Latrodectus geometricus
CTGCTGTATGTGTGTAATCCACAGGGCCATATTATCCCTAAGTCCATTTTTATGCAAAATAAACAAGTATTGCATAATTTGCAGCAGCATGTTATGGAATTATCCATGGGAGTTTTTCTGATGAATAGTTGAAAATTGATCTTGCTGGTAATCTTTTGTCATGTAAAATAAAAAATGCACAGTATGATAGACAGTAAAATATATTGTTTAAAAATATAATAAATTGTGCAGAAAATGTCACTTAATCTGAATATCCTTAATTGAAATATAATAAATTGTACAGAGAAATCATTTGTTATGAAAAACAGCTGTTTGGGTCTTGTATAGATCCACTTCATCGCAAAATGCAATACGTTGAGATGAAAGCACCATTTATAATTTTATGTAATATTAATATGAAGGACCAATAATTCCAAAATGTTTTTTTTTTTTTAAAAAAAAAAGATTGGATTTTTAATAGCTTTTAAAACAAAGTTAGATGTTTTAAAAACATATTTGTTTCATTAATAATTAATTGAAAGAAATTTATTTTCAAACTGTGCATTGGATACTTGTATTGCGCATGCTTTGTTTTTCCACTTTACGTTAACACATTTGTCATTTTTTTATTAGACTTTTCTATAGCTTTTAGTTTAAAATCTGTGTAACTTAAATTCTTTTGTTTCCACATGATATACTAACTCCAATATTTTCAGAATGGAATAGCTCAGGTCTAAACAAAATGTAAAATGATGATAGCCAATAACAATTGTAATATCTTTCCAAGGAATCGAATTCATTCTTTAACATAATTGGACTTAAATTTTCAATACAAGAATCAATCCTTGGATTATATTTATATGGGACATATTTATTATTATTATTATTATTATTATTATTATTATTTATTTTTTTTATTATTTTTTATTTTATTTATTTTTTTTTGCATTGTAATTTCTAGAAGAAAACAATTTTGTCTTAATATTGAACTTTTTTTCATGCAGGATTTTCAAATTATTAACATGTTAAATTAGTTGATGTATTTTAGTTAAATTTAGATATTAAATAGAAGGAAATATATGCTGATATTATGCTTCACTTGACTTTTATAACTGCAAGTAGTGATATGATTTTTTATATCTAGCTGAATGGTGGAAACTAAATTTTTTCAAATTTTTCAAAATATCATTTTTTTTGCGATAGTAGCTTTCAGTTTGTGGAAAATTAATCAAGTAGTGCCTTGACAAAGACTCTATTGTATTCTCGTTTTCGAAAACTGCAATGAAAAACTTATAATAACAATACATTCTTTGATTATAGTACTTTTAAGGTAATTAAATTGTTTAATCCAAGAGTATTGAGTAAATTTTGAGATCATAATGATCTTAATAGAAAAGTTTTTAAACAGAAACAGCTTAAATGACTTTGATCTTGTTATTTATTAAATTCACTTATCCATATAAAATGAAATATTTGTATTCTTAGAATCTTCATGTTAAGCCTTTCTTATTTTATAGAATGGAAAAACATTGTAACCAAACTTAATGTAACCATTATTCTTGTTTTTAGGAAACTGAAAATAATCTTTGGTCATTATTGGTAATTGTGTTGATGTTAAACACATTTATTGAGTACCCCATTGTTTAATTTTTATATCTATAATTAAACATAATCAAAAATTAATCATATCTGGGTGTGTTTAATAGTTTAAAATGTTTATAAGTATTTAATTTATACAAACTTACCTAACTCTGTTCTAATGAAAATAGATTTTTGTTATTTACTTAAGTATCATATTATAGTTTCATAGAATAACATATTTAAATTAAAAAAAAAACTAAAAGTGGGATGTGTGTGTGGTTTTTTTTAAATCCTACATTTTTAGTATATTTAGTTTCGTATATTTTCTTAGGTTTTTCCTGCTAATGATTCATTTTCGCTTCAGAGCAGTATGAATTTTCCTGCCAATCATATTGAGCATAATGAAAAAGGTGCCAGATCATCATCTCACTGTAGTATTGCAGAAAATCTTAACTCAAAATTTATGAAAGATGATTGTAACAAAAATGCAGTATGTTGTTTATTTATTATAATTCTATTTAATTTTTTTTTTAACCTTGAGGTTTGTTTTTAAATCTGTTATCCATATTTAGGTATATTTAAAAAAGATTGAAAAAATTATTAGCATATTTAAAATACTGATGATATGCTGATTTTTCAAGCACAAGTAATTTGAAAGGAGCATAATCCTGCCACTATGGGGGGAAAAAATCCTATATCACATATTTGTTACATTTCAGTTCAAATTCTTTAGTTGTTTTAAATTACAATAAAATCTGAGAATATTGAAACACTTGCAATATTATCATAAGTTTTGTACAAGTTGCAAGATATAAAACATTGGTAGAGGTCTTATTGAACCAAAATATGTAGATTATTTTTAATAAAAATTTTAGTGGACAAAAATTAAGTATCATTTAATTTCCATATATTGTAAAAATCAAGGTATAAATTTAGATTTTATTAAAGATATTTCTCTTAATTTCACCTCATAAATGCGGTGAATGTGTTTTTAACCATTTAAATGTTAATTAATTAGTATTAATTGTAAAATAATTATCCTAGTAAAAGCCTCAAAATTTTAATGTTAAGTATTTTAGTTTTAGCTTAAAAGAAATGTAAAGTATTGAAGGAAAATATTAATTTAATTTGGTCTGTTAATGTAATAACAGGACTTTAAACTATGTATATCATGAATTTTAAACAGTATTTAATATTATGTTTAAACAGTATTTAATAAACTTTTGTAATTTTATATTTCTACTTTACCCATTATTCAAATTTTATAATCTGCTGTTTGTAAATAGTGTAACAAAAATTCTCCATTTAAAAATAAATTGTAATTTTCCTTTGTTTATAAGATTCATAAATATGAGTACAAAATGAAGCATATTTTCAAATGTGCCAAAAATGGTTTTGTGTAAAATGCTTAATTTAACTTCTTATACCACTTAAATCTATATTTTTAAGTGTTTTTATTGCTTTATTTGCTTATAGTATTAAAGAGAACCTTATAAAAAATAGAAAGGAGCTGTTTTACTTTAAACTTAGAGATTTGTATTAATCCATACTGATATTTTTGAGTTTGAAAACTATTGAGAATTTTCATTAATATCACAAACTAATTAATAGAATAAGTGTGTAAAAATACTATTTTAATATTAATGTGTGTTAAAAAAAAAAAAGTAATTTTTCAAAATGAAAACAAAATATTACTGACTTAAAAACATTATGAGAAAAAAATTAAGTTATATGAAACAATGTTAATATCTTGTGTGAAGAACCAGTTTTTTTTTTTCATGAGTCACTTTTAAAACAAAATGGCAAACTGGCATTAATTGCTTGATTTAAATTATTAGTTTTTTAAATCTAACATAATTTTGTAAATTTGTTTTATTGCTATATTTGAAAAAAATTTTTTGAATATTAAGCAATGATTTTGTAAACAAGAAAATATGTGATTAAAACTATAATTTTTATATTCAATTTTACCTAGGTTTCTCGATCTGATTTTTCCGATGGAAATGTTGAAGAAAAAACAAATAAATCTAATTGCATCCTTGATATACAGCCTGAAGTAACTATTTTATGTATTTGCTTCATGTTTTAAAGATATTTTGTAATTTAATTTTAAAATTAATTTGCAAATTAAATGAAATAAGTAGGTTTGTTTTAAAAATTTTTTGTCTTTGATTTACTAAATGTAAATACCAGTTTGAAATGTGAAAAATTGTTTATTTTACTTATTATTTTTCTTCAAAATTATATTTTGATATAGTTTTGTATGCTTGTTTCATTATATGTATTTGATTGCATAATTTTTTTGTATCTCATTTTAACTTATCTTAATTTATATGTAATAATAAACTTCATTTGTAATGATTATAAATTAAATATCCCAACGAAAGTTATTTTTTTGTTTGGACTAAATGTCATTTCATAGGTTAAATTATGTTGGAAATAGTGTAGATGATAGTTTCTTTTATGTATCCAATGTTTGTTATTGGAGATAAAAGAAATCAGAAAACTAGTAATTACTAAGATTAATATACACATGATTAAATATGTCCCAGATAATGTGTTATTTATTTTCTTTTTGTTGATGGAAATTTTGAAATCTATGTTGGTGTTCCTCCCACCCCCCTTCCCAAGTCTTTGAATCTTACTTTTAAATATTAAAACATAGTTAACAGTTTTTTCCTGATTTAGTGTTCATAAATTGTTACATTTTATGTATTATAAATAGTAATAATTGATTATAAAAAGTTAATTTAAAATTATTTCACTTAAATTTTAAGTGTCAAAGTATTTACTTGCATATCTGCTTGAAGTTGTTAATTATCTGCATTTGCATTTTCAGGATTGGAAACTGCTCTGTAATTTGATATTCTTGTAATTCAGAAAAAAATCCTTTTTCGAATTGCCTTGTCTTTCTTTAAAAAATATTTTTGCTCTTTATTTAATAATTATTTAAACTTTTAAAACTATTCGTGCTAATTTTAATGAAATGATAATTTTTTTCAGCATTTTGTTCTGTTTCATTTAGTTAAAATTCATTGTTATTGCATGTCAATTAGTGACTGTAATTTCTAATTATTAATAATAAAGGTTATAATAAGCGAAACTCCTATTATAAAAATGCTATGGTGCATGCAATTGATTAAAATAAAATAGAATTATTTTCTTAAATTTCATTAAAAAATTGAAGTGATTTATTTTATTTGAAAATATTTCATTTTTATAAGCATCTTATTTACTTTTAAAACTTGTTGTGTGAGAAGATCATTGAAGTTCAATGTAAATGTAATAAACTTCAGACTTCCATGATGTAATGGGATAAGTAAAAAAAATATCAAAATAGCTAAAGAAGCAAGAGATTTCTGAATATTGTTATATTTTGTCTGAATGTAAAGTTTACTAAACAAAGATTATTTTCTACTAGTCTATGTTAACCAGAAAACTTTTTTTCTATTAAGTCATCACACCATATTTGTTTAAAAATAAATAGTAAACTTTTAAAGATTTATTGGGCAATTTCTTAGAATTGTTCAAAGAATTGTTTAGCTAAAATTGTTTCATTTTTACGTCTTATTTATGTTTTAAGTTTATTATAGTTTATGCCTTAATCTGTAATCTTGCTTTTTATTTATGAAATATTATATTAGTATTAACTAAGATTTTGAACTTTTCTATTTATTTTGCCTATGTCAAACTGGTAGATAAATGGATAATGTTCTAGCTTTCTATTAAGTTCACGTGTTTGAATCCCACCTTGAACTTAGATGTTTGTTTTCAACTGCTTTCGTGTACAAAAATGACTGTTCAGCAACAAACAAGCCAAATTTATTTTACCTATTTTTAAATTCTTCCCAGTTTTTTAATACATTAATTGGATCCTATTTCTATTACAGCTTGTTTGCATTTCAGTACTTTGCCAATAAAATTAGCTTACTAATGAATTGATTTATAACTGATAACATTAGAATTATTGTTTAATGTTAATAGTTGAAAATCAGTTATTCTGGTGGTATATACCTATTTCGGATAATAATTTTTAGATTGTTTTTATTAAATAAAAAGATGTTCTGTATTTCAAATATTTTTGACATCTTGACTTTCACAATAAAACTGCTTTATTACAGTTAAATTCTCAAAAAGCACAGAAGAAAATGGCAACACATTCTAAAAAAAATTCTGGTGTTAAAGGTAAATTTACTTAGCTATGACTTTTATAATTAGTCCTATACTAATTGTGAATCTACATAAACTTGCTTATTTTTATATTTTTAAGTAGTTAAATGTCAAGGAGCTACAAATTCAGTAGCTGATGTTACTAGTAATCCAAATGTTGAGAAATTTGAGGAATCGTGTAATCAACCTGCTGGCAGAATTGAGCCACCACATTCCACAGAAAATTATGAGGGGCAGGCTGACTATTTAGCTGCTGAACTCTTGGCTGATTCAGTGCAACTCCGAAGAACTAAGGATTTATTAATGCAAATGGAGTCTTACAGAAGGAAAGTAATAAGGCAAGAAACTTCTGATGAGAAAAATATGGTGATTTTTTAAATTTTTACTCGTCTTTGATTTTTTATTCTTAGTAGTTTTCTTTTAATTATAAAAATGCTTTGTATTAATTCCGCAGTTATTTTCTGAAAATATCTTATTTTATGATATTTAAGAGTGAAAATTTTATAGAATGAAAGTAGGAAAAAATTGCTCAAATCCATCAATCTGAATCAAAATTTCAATCCAAATTAATTTGAAAAATTAAAGTTACAAATTGTGACTTTAAAAACTTTAAATGTAATATTAACTATGAATCGAAGTTTAATTTGTTATTTATTTCAAGAGTGATAAAGCTGCTGTAAATCCATATTTTATAGTACAATATTAAGAAAATAAGTTTATTACAAACTCATCACATGAAATTAAATCACCTTATTGGAAAACAGTCATTTTTGTTTTTTAATTCAGACAAATTTACCTAAAAAATTGTAATTTATTCCTCATTGTAATACAATACTCAAATTTATTTTATCTCCTTTGTGAAGGAATTTAGTCGGCTATTGATTATTATTTTGAAAATAAATTTTTTTATGAATATTGTTAATGCGTTTTGGATTTTTTAAGATTGGATTTTTTGGATTTTTTAAGTCTCTGAGCTGTAAGCTAAAATATGTTCAATGTGTTCAGTTATGATGTTATTTTTAAAATTTTTGTGCGAGTTAGTTTAGATTATTCTGGGATATGGATTAAATTCCTAGGCTAATATATACTACCTTCAACTTGTTTCCATTTTCTCTTTTTGAGTTTTCGTATTCAGAATTATGACATGTCTAAAACTTTATTTTTCGTTTTTACATATTTTGCCTTTAACTAACTACTTCATTCTATAATTTTCTAGAAATTTATCATTTTTAAAATGACTTTGTTATTGTATAGTCATACACTTTTAAAAATATTAAGACGCTTCAAAAAGTTTCATTCAAAGTGCTTAAAAATAATGAAATACTAGAATATGTATTTAAATCTGATAATTTTCCTCAATACAATAAAATGAGAAAATTTTTGACAAAAGTATTTCTTTTTAACCCCAATTTTACATTTGATAGAAACCTTGTATTTAATAAGATTATCTATTTTTATGCATTATTGCTCTCTCTGTCACAAACAAAAAACAATATAGTTAGCAAAAGAGTAATTAAAAGACTTGATTCTACTAAAAATTTTAATTCTACATCTTTTTTCACGCTTCTTTCACTGCAGAAAATTATTATTGTATTGAAAATATATTTAAAAATGCATAATTTAAAACACTTATGTATGGAACATGATTGTTAAGAAATATGTTAAATGTTTCTTTTACTCAATGTGATTTAAAATTTTCAGTGTTGCGTAGTTAAGCTAAAGTGCTTCTGAAAGTGACTAAAAACATTAGGAACTTATTGATTTACAGAAATAATAATTATGAGAAGTTATTTCAATAATAAAAATTGTCTATAGAAATTATGTAAAAATTAGCATTATTTTCTTTCACATATTAAACTTTAATTTACGCTTTATTGAATCTCATTTAATTAAAATTGGTTTTATGGCTTCTAAAAGATTCTGAAAATAAAAAATGAATGCTTTCTATGAAGTTAAAGAAAACAGCTTAGAAGTGAAAAAAAAACTTTTTTCACTTCTCCTTTGATAACATTAAAATATTTTGTCTGAGAATAAACTGTTATTTAGTTTAAACAAATTCTGTTTTGTTGCTTATCCTCTATATATCTGACATGTCAGATCAGCTCCAAAAAAGTTGTTGATTGTCATAAAGTCTTTAATAATAAGGAGATTATATGCTAAGTCCCCATTATAAAGTCTGATTCATCCAGAATGTGATATGATGAAGCTTGGTGGTCAGAGCATTTTTTAATTTTGTTTTAAATTGTTTGATGAAAGTATTATATTTTCTATTTTATGAAATTCTCGTTTTAAGAATTATTTTACCTGACCCTACAGCTTCATAAAAACATACTTCTACTACAGAAGAAGTATGTTTAGATGTATTACTATATATCTGAAAAATAAAGAATGAAAATACTAAGTAGTCAAAAAAGTGGAATACTTAATATTTTAATTTATTGTTTGATGTAGTAATATTAAGTAGACATTTGTTTTATAAACTTCTAGGGGTAAGTAAAATGGTACCTAAACTCAAGAGTTCTTAAAATATTTACTGTTATATCTTAAAACATTTTTTTATGAAGCTGCTGTCTATATAAGTAAAATATTATTAGAAAGGTTTTTGTAAATATTGCATAAAAAGCACATACAAAATAAAATTCATATGTAATTTTCATTTTATTTGTGAAAAATCAGGCAAAGTAATCAATTATTTTTTTCTGTTTAAAAACACATTTTTTATTTAAGAAAACATTCACTTTTCTTCAGAAAAAGTACTTTAATCTTAAGAATAAGAAAATGATTAGGAATGAATCAATGCATAGAGCAGACATAAAAACAATGTAGGAATGTGACAGTATACAAATCCATCTTGCTTTGTAGGATGTCACATTTCTACATTGTTTTCTGTTCTAAATGTTTTTTTTTTCTTTCATTCCTATTTATTATTTTCTTATTCTTTTAATTATTCACTACTTCTTATGAACAAATTACATCTAAATCCAGATTCAAAATGTCCTGAAGTGAAATTTTGAGCTGCAATAAGTTTCTTTGTTTAAATTCATGAATGAGTAATTCATCTGTACCCAAATCATCCAATAAGTTTTCTTGGTCTTCTTCAGTTACAATGTTTTTTAAGTTAAGGGGACTGTTTCCTCAAAATAAATCTTGAAATGAACTTCAGCGCCATCTAGCACAGTTGTTTTGGGGCGGTCGCTCTTACAGAGACTGGAGAAACTGATTGGTGAGTTTTAATTTACAAGCCACATCAAAGCACCCTTTTACAAAGAAAAGATAGTTCCTAACTCAATAGGGGTGAAAAAGGGGTATGAACAGGAGATCACTTAACTGCAGGGGTAAGGTGATCTGTAACCCTCCCCCCCCAGCCTGTTTCCACGCAGATTTTCTCCGCATTTATGGTCAGTTTGCCTTGAAGGCTGTTTGTCCTCTTTCAAGGGTCCGTAATCCCCTCAGGGTTTTTCTTCCTGGAACTGTATGTCAATAAATCACATGGCTGGGGCTAGTTCACAAGCTTCTGAAATCTCACACTGGAAATGACGGTTGCTGATGTATCAAGCATTGAGGGAGAATAAGCTGCTCCCAGATTCTGAGAAGAAATGATTATTTTATTTACTTTTAGAGTTCAACTTTCTGTGTAGTAAAATACTATGCAGATGCACAACAAAAATTGAACAATTTTGCTATTATTATTACTCCTTAAATGTTAAAAAAAATTATAAATAATCAAATTAAATTAAAAACAAAAAGTACATTGAAAATATATTTATTCTATTTTTCTGAATTTAATTTCAATTCAACTTGCTTTAAATGGGGTGAGATCTTCTTGAGAAAACAAAACAGTTTCGTTTATCTCCAAGTACTACACTTATATAATATACAAAGAGTTGAATTTCTTATCTGTTTCAATGGGGAAAAACGTAATTCATTTATTAGTTTTTCAATAATTTTTTTTTTTTATAAAATGGCTTTGACTTATAGTTTTTATCAATGATTTTTGTAGGAATGGAAAGTTCACCTGCAGAAATTAAATCTTATTATGCAGAAATTATTATGCTTGATTAATAATATTGAATCTTATTAATCAAGCATATCAACGTTGTTTCTCGTTATATTTCGAAATAAATTACAAATTTTAAAAGCAGTACAAGTTAATACTTAAACCATAGGAATTGTATCTTTGCTCACATTCAGGAAATGGAAAGGCAGTTCCGGCATCAACTTATCATTCATTCTTTTCTAATTTTCCAAAATTGTATGTACTATTAGTCTTAATTCACTCAATATTGGAGTTACATACATTTTGTATAAAGTAGTTTCTCATCCAAGCAATTTATTTTAGAAATGATTACATTATAATTTTTGGTTTTGCCATGAAATATATATTTTAAACACCCAGAAAATGAAAATGTTTCATACCATATGTTTGGCATTTTTGTTATTTGTTGGTATTAATATTAGTTTTCCATTAAAAATATCATAAGTTTACTAACAAAGATAGCTAATTAGAAATAATAATTTTCTAGAAATTCTAACTGCATATAGACCAAAGTTTATAATAAAATTATTAAAAAAAATAAATCCTTTATTGATTTAAATTTCTAAAAAACATAGAAAATTTAATTATGTACATATTTATATAAGTATTAAATTGCAACTATGTCTTCTTTTGTTAGTATTTTACTATTTAAAAAATGCAAAATATTTTTTAAATGTAATTTTTTTCAATACAAGACACATTGAATAAAAATTAATATCCTCTCTAAACAATGTAATATGGTGTAATATGCTCTAAACATACTGTAAAGTTGCAATATGAAAACAATTTCTTCAAAGATGTGCTTTTAATTTAAAATTGACTGTATTAGTTCAACAAATGATAATACACATGCGTATGTGTATTTTTATTACATTAATGTGATAGAAATTGCATGTGAAAGGTTAATTCAAAAACAAATTATACTCCTCTGTAGTATCAACCTCGCAGAACTTCCACAAATTACACAATTTGCTATATATAAAATAAAAATGAATAAATTGTGCTATCATCAACATGCTGTGAAAGAAACAGTAATTAAAAGATGTTACCTTCAAAGTAATTAGAACAATTTTTTTTTAAATTTATGAAGAATATATGTCAATCAGTATGTAAGGAACATTTGAAAGTATAAAATTTTTTGTCCAGTTTATTTAAAAAATAATTTGAAATACATAAAATGAGATATATATATATATATATATATATATATATATATATATATATATATATAGCATATGTAATTACAATATAATAGATGCACAATTTTCAATCAGGTATATATATATTTATTAAAAACAGTAAATTTTTATTTACAATATGTAAAATATATATTTTAGACATCCAGAAAATGGGGAGAATGAAATATGATATAAGTGAGAAGAGAAATGGAAATGGAGGGTAATGGATATAAATAAAAGAGAAAAATTTTTGTGATTTTTGGTGTTTATTTACATTAATTATTTTAATATTACTATTTACATAATTTATTTACATTAATTATTTTTTATTAAAACCAAATTTTTTTAAAAAAATTTAATTTTTGTTTTTAAAATTATTCTAACTTTATTTTTTTATATCGTTTTTTATTTTTTGCTTCTATAATCGATGGAGGATCTCTGATTTTCATTGACCGCGTGTATCGAGGATCAATTAGTTCTTTGGTGTCGGTAACTCATTTTTAGAAGCGACGTCAAGAAAGAGCAGATTCAACTGTCTTGAGCTAAAGATGAGACACGATGGAGAAAGTGTACCCTTGTAAAAGTTTGAGTTTTTCAGAACGCGGCTATGGAACAGCTATGATACCATGAATTTCTTCCCCCTTTCGAGGGCTTCACTTCCTTGGTATCATGTTTCCTTCCTTTCGGGCAGTAGCAGGGGAAATACCGGTTTGTGTTTGAAAGTCGTAAAATTCGAAAGTAAATAAAGGGCAAAATTTTAATGAAAAATTAGTATGTTGATTCTTTCTTTTGGGGAAGCAAAATGCAAATTTGTCTTAATTTAAGCAAAATAATTTTCATATTTAGATGATTTTCTAAATAAAAGAATTTTTTTATCAATGGATCAATGGAAATCAGAGCACAGTTGGATGATTCTGAAAAATTTACGGATAATGCCAATTCCTATGATGAATTTAAATAAACGATACTTTTCTCGATGATTATACAAATATTAATTCAACAAAGGCATTTAATTTTGCTTAGTTACAAACTCATTAATTAAAAGCAGATATGCTTTATAAATACTCAATTTACCATGGGAATTTAAAATTAAATAATAAGGGACTGATATTGATAAATTAGAACTACAATTTTTTAAAACTTTTCTTCTAATTGGGCAGATTAATGAAGATAATAGACAAGACTAATAATCATTTGAACATTAATTATTTGAAACTCTTGTTTTGCGAAAGGTAATGTAAAGGGGAAGATTTAATAAAATGTTTGGGAAATAAATTTATTAAAAATGACTAGAATATTGTGATATATATACGATTTTATTAATAAAAATAGGATATATCTTGAGCAAAAGTATAGTAGAACATGAAAACTGCAAAAAATACTTGAATTTTCAGAAGTCATTTTTTTGAAAAATAGTTTACTTTTGAAAAATAAATTTCCTAAAAAGCTATCGATGTCATTATTATAAAATCCGTTGAAAATGCGGCATTTAAACAATATATTCCTACAAAGATGAAACAAGGGAGGATTAAACTTTACGAATATATTGAATGTAATGCATATAAAATGTTTAATTTTCAGTACACTAAAACTGCTTGCAGTGACTCACTGAATACATTTTTATATATACTAGAATATTTTATACTTATAAATAAAGATTTAATTTTAGTGCATTGGTGTCATACTTGAATTTTTAAAAGTGATATTTGGGATAGTCGGTAAGAATCTTCTACAACGCATTTGTTCAGGTATTTCACAATTTTGTACTTTCTGATATTGAGAACAACCAATTAAAGGGACAAGCTTCCTAAAATTTTGAATTGTGTAAGACTAATGAATTTTATTAGCCTTACACATTATTACTGTACCCAATAGCATCGAAACCATCACGTATTCCGATTGGGAAAGAAAGCTTTTACTTACCAAGCAATCTTATCTGCTTTTTATCTGAAATAACATCAAAATCAGAAGAAATTATGCATGAAGAAAAATACGTAATTTATTATCTGTTTACATCTATCTATATGTTTATAATTATTTATTTTTCATAATTTCAGAATTTGTCATAGTGAAATCCTCAATAGAAAATGACCCTCTTTTTTTGTAAAGGCGGGAAAATATTCCCTCTTGCATCCCAAGCCCCTTTCTTTCACTGGAAGATGCCGGAATCAAAGGTTAACTTCGAAAGCTGAGAACACCCGCTGCGTTTATTGAACATGAGAGAAGGGATCACACACACATTAGTTTCTGGAATTGCAAAAACCCAAATTCGAAAATTTTTGACAAAGGAGGAGCTTGTTTACTATAGTAAGAAAGTGATTGGATTGATTCTGAAACAACCAAGTATTCATCCGCCATGTGGGCGTTGCTAATTTTTAAGAAAA
>JAPDSC010033274.1:408412-476406 GCA_026290005.1 Latrodectus geometricus
TTTTTTAAAAACATATTTTTTAACATTTTTTGATTTGTTGGGGGAATTGCCCCACGCAAACTTGTTTGCGTTTTTAAGATCTATTGGTTTTTTAAATTTTATTTAATTTGTTTTATATTTATAAAATTATATATATATATATATTTATTGTTCTTTTTATAAACTTTATATACAATTTGACTTTTGAAATATACTCAAATAAAAAAATTTTTGTTTTTTAATACATTTTAAATGTTGTTTGGGTTTAAAAAAATAAATAAAATAAATAATAAATAAATGCAAAACTGGAATTTTATTCTTGGCGCTGCATGTCCTTTCTTGGACCTTGCGCCATAAAACCCAACCAACCTTTCATGATGAGATTCCAAGCTATGATCGCTCCTTTCAAAATACCCTATGATATTTCAATTGAAGTTATTGGTTACATGCAGGAGTTGTAAGCGAGAAGAAGATTAAGTGGAAGAAATTCCATATGAATTGCTTAAAAAAATTCAGGATTCTAACATCAGCAGTGCAGTTTGTCATTTGTTAATTCAAAAGATGTATGATTCTGCTGTAAAAATGTTAATCCAAGTTTCTCAGCCATAAAATAAATAAAAAAGTGAAAAATCTCATGTGATAAAAAAATAAATGCAAACAAAAAATACACAAAAACAAGTTTGTAAGAAAGATTTTTTCACAGTTTTGATTCATAAAAGTGAATTAAAATTATTATTGCTTATAAAGGATTATGTTAGGTACTATCCCCTTGACTGTAAAAATTGTGATTTTCCATAAATTAGAGATTCAAAAATGAGCATTTATTGTATGTCACATATTTAAAAGTTTCAAATCTGCTGTAGTAAACTTAAGATTTCTCTATGTCATTGAAATCTCGATGGATTAATTCTATATGTAATTTATGAAATTTTAACATTAATTTGCACAATATTATTAGCTGTTGTCTCCGTATCATTTATATTGTCTTCAAACGGGAGTAACTGTGTTATAAGAAAAGAACTTTTTAATTTGCATTGCATTAATTGGAAAACATTTATTAGCCTCATTTGATTAAAAAATCAGGAGCATAACCTAGAAATTTGTTTATATTGTGGATGACTTCAAAATTTAATTAACTGGCAAATTTATAAAATCACTGTCGAGCTTCATAAAATTATTAAAAGTTAACTATTTTTTAATGCATTTTAAAATATGAGAATAAAAAAAATCTTTTTTTTTATCAAGTCATTGCACTGCTGATTTGCTAAATAGTCTTCACTCTGGTATTAAGTTTAAACAATCTTTAGTTTGACACCTGCTTTTGTACATTTGTAGTTGTTTAGAATCCACGTTAAACTTTGGTTCCAGTCATTTTAGCTACATGTAGAAATTGGAAATATAAAACAGCTGTGTGACAAACCAAATCATATCATGTTGCATTGAAATAACATGAATTACAGTCTACTTTTTGTTAACTTGAAAAATATATATTCCATTGAAAGCATTCTATTGCCTTTTTTTTTAAAATGAAACTGACACCCATTTTTTTTTTTAACAAATATTAAACTGATTCCAATGTTTTTTTTTTTTCTTAATAATTTAAACACTTATAGTGCATGGCGAAATATTTTATTATTGATTATTATGTTTTTGAAAGTTCACTATTCTGAAAATATAGATATGGTGGTTTCCTGTGGGAAAAAAGTTCTTGAATGTTTCATAAGAATAACTGAGTAATAGAATTTTAATTCGAGAATGGATTGTAAAAAGTTACTCTGAAAAAAGCAATAAAATTATTTGAAAATTCTTTACTGCTCAGTGTTATCTTATTTCATAGAATTATTTAATCTTACTTCATTAGATTAGATACATGAGCAAAATGAATTGTATCATAAATTCTATTGCTAGAGTATTTTGATTAATATTTCAATGAAACTTGATTATTTGAAAAATATTTCTCTTGCTCTAAGAGATAAGAAAATAAGAACTTAAAGCATCTTTCATTATGGACATGTAAATTTTTCTGGTTGCAATGTATATGATATTAAAGTAACAAATATACATCCTCTATATGTATAAAACTAGACCGAATACAGGACATACTTAAGGATCACAGAATGATGTGTCTCAGTTGCAGAGAATAAGTTAAAAATTTTGATATCCCCAAAATAAGAAAGCCACACTTTTAATAAAATTCAAGAACAAGCATATATTATGAGTGATACACAAATACTTTAAGGAAATCTACAGTTTTTTCAAAATCTAATTATAAGGATATCTTCTCTAAAATAAAAGAATAAGTTATATACAGTAACTGAAAACAATATAAAATTTAGGATAAAAAGTTGTTTAAATGACTTGTTTTGGCTTTTAGTAAATTTTTTTACAACTTTGATTTTAATTGCTGTGAAGAACAATTGCTTTAATAAAATTTCTTGTTCAAGCAAAATACATGTCTAATAAATAAATACATTGTCAATTAAGCACATAACATGATATTTTCATAAATTGAGTTGAGATACCAAAAAAATGGGAAATTTATATTAATTTCAATATGCTTTCTCATTAATAGATTAAAAAAAAATATTTTAGAATATTAATGATCAAGTATTGATTGAAAAACTGCCTTTTGGCTTTTTTAATTAGGCTGGCAGAATTATTTTAAATAGATTGAGCAGTTTTAAGAATTTATTAGACCATTAAGCTTATTCTACTGCTATCACTAAGTGTTACATTTTTTATGATGTTAACTTTGGAATTCCTTACATTGTAAAAGTCATATTTTTCTTCTTTAACTTTTTCATTTTTAGTGAATAATTTATTGACTATATGATTATTTAATACGAAACTTTTCAACATCTTTTTGTTTTAAGTAGTTAACAATTTTTTAAGTTTAGCCTCCTCCAATCTTTGTGCTTATGATGTATTACAAAAAAATCTGCATGTTAAAATCTCAGGATAATATGTGTGAGAATCAAGCCATTTTTAATTATTTATACATAACACCATAAAGTTTATCTTTTATAAGTATTACTTTTATAAGTATTATTTAATAATACTTATAAAGTATTACTTTTACAAGTATTAGTTTTAAAGTATTACTTTTAATAAGATTTGTCTTCTGATCTATAGGCTGATTTATTTTACTTTAAATTTTTAATGTAGGTAAGGTGTAAAAATATTTTTTTAAATATTGTAAATCATAAATTTTTGTGATTTAAAAGTTTTTTATTTTCATTTCTGTGAAGAATTTGCTAATTTGTGTCTGCAGAAACTTAATTTTCTTTTTCTTGCCATCAAGGTTCCTCGAAATGATCAATCAGACGGAAATATTGAAGAACAAGCTTCTCGAAAATCGAATCATCTTGCTGAAAAGCGTTTTGAAGTAAAACATGTTTTTCTCTTCTTAAAATATTTTATTTGGCTTATTTACTTTATTTTATGAATTTCATTTCGTCTATTTTTTGCTGGAAACTATTAGTTTGAAAATGATATTTAAATTTTCATGTCAATATACCAACATCTTTTACTTGTGCTTAGTTAAAGCAGTTTTGTAGCTTTTGGAATGCACACAGTTCATTGAATTCAGATGAAATATCATATAGGCGTTTAAATAAATTATAAAATATATTCTAAATGTAATTGACCATCTTGTATATTTGAAAAATGTTATTGCTTAGATTATAAATTAATGAATTAATTTATTAAATCCTTAAGTAGCTTCTGTATCTGAAAATTGCTGCTAATCAAAAATCAATTGAAATTTGATTAAGAATATTAAGAAACATTTTATCCTTTTTATTCTCATGCAGAAATAATTTCAGGTAAGTTTTGAGTTCATTTTAAAATTCAATAATTTTTTACCATTAATGTATCATAGCATTTTTTTCTGTACATTACTAAGAGTTTCATTATATCATAGGCCAACTGTTCAATTTTTTAAAAAAAATTGTGAATATTTTGCATATTCAATTATAGATATGTGAAGTAAATACAATATTTAAAATTAGCTACTACAATAAAAAATGCACAGATGACAAATATTTTAAACATTTGCTTGCTGAAAATAAAAGTTTGCTTCAACATGTAACTCTAGTGAATGCAAATTTCTTTTACAAATATTACCAATTTTCATTTTTAATCTTTCTTTTTCCCAGGTATTCCCAAATACATGTTAATTCTACTTATTTATCCACAAAATTCCTTGATCATGTTCTTAAATTTGTGATTTGAAAAATTTTATTCATATAGATCAGGGGTGGCCAAACTTTTGGGAACCGGGGTCTACTCCACATTTAAAAAATCGAAGGCGGTCTACCAATGGCAGAGCTAAATAAACGTACATATTTATATTCGGTTACAAGAAAAAATGGTATATGTAATATTTCTAAAAAACATTAATATTAATATTTACAAAATAAAAATTTACTGATGAAAATAATCAAAGTATTCATATATCAAAAACTGATCATCCTATTCACTTCGTTTAGTTGAAATTTAGCACTGTATATCTGCGACAAGTTTATCATATTGTGGCTGGTACGAACTTATTGCAATGCATAAATACAAAATTAAATGTTCGTCTGTTAAATGCAACCATTGTTTGGTTTTTGTTCATGGTTGAAAAAACAGATTCTCAAAGATACCTTGATCCAAAGAATGATTTGAAATACAAAATCACAATTTGTAAATATTTGTAAACATTTCCTAAGAAATTAATTTCCAAAAGTCAGTATTGCTAAATATGCTCTTGATTTAAGAAATATATCGCATCTTAATTTAATAATTTCTTCCTCCACCGTTACTGATGTGATATCTATTAAATGTCCTATTTTTTCAGATACTCCATCAATGTTGACATTTTCATTAAATGGAAATATCATAAAATTGAGTAATTCTTTCAACCTAATTAAGTCAACAAATCTTCTTTCAAATTCTTCGAACAAAACAAGAAAGTATTAAGCGAAATCGTCGAAGTTTTGGTTTGGATTATGGATGCATTCTTCCTCCATGTTTTTGAAGTTTATTTCTTATTTGAGATGCATACCTTTCTATAGTTTCTTTGAATGTTTTAATCACGCTCATCATGTCCGTTTGTTAATAAGGATTATATTTTATAATCAGTACTTACATTAATCAACAATTAGTAATTGTAGTCACAAAATACGACACTAATAATCATGAAGATTAGAAGAATAGAGAGAACTACAAATGCAAGAAACAATTGACTTTTGATACTAGCTATAAATCCACCACTGGTTGGTACGGCTGCGCAACTAGTTGCGCTTGCATGTACCTGCATAGTAGTTTACATACGTACGAGTGTAAAATAGTCCTATAATAGAGAGATTTTACGAGTGTAAAATCTCTCTATTATAGGACTATCCCTATTAAATTCAATACAATTGACATGAGCTTTTACGAGTATCAGTTTTCTATATTATTATATACATATATATAATAAAAACATTAATAAATCTCATCCGGCAATGCGAACTTAAAATAAATATATTTTTAGTTATTTTAATATTCATAATTTAACCATTATCGTCAAAAGCCATTTGCTTTAAATTTTGAAATTTGTTTTTTTGTTCATTTTGATGGTAATGTGGGGCATGATTATACCCAATCCAACTGCCCTTTATGCTACAAACGCTGCAATTGCCCTTTATCCGGCCCTGGTGGTTAGGAAGTCACTTTCAACTATAAGTCCCAGTCAAATTAACTGTCATATGAGGAAGTGACTATAGGATAACAAAGGTTAAGCAGCCTTTAGGAAAGCTTAATATCCTGATTTCACTGACACTTCAATTGAATGAACCCATTAAAATATCGGAAACTATGTTTAATGGATTTGGTGGAGAATTCTTATCTGAATTCATTACTGAAACTTTATGAAAAGAACCTGCTTCTCCAGTTTGGTGTTTATTGAACTCAAATGATTAAAAAAATTATAAGTTTATTCAAATGTTTCGCAGAGAACAATTAACACACCATATTATATCTTGAATCAAAACATTCTTGCTGTCTTTAAATTCGAAACTCTCAATCAATTTTTCTAAAAACAAAATTTAAAGTTCTACAGAGACTGTTAATCCAGTACAGAGACGCTTAATTACGGTGAAAAGAAAACTAACTAGCTATTCCAGTTTCATTTGCTTCTTGCTGAAAGCCAACTTACACAGATTTCTATATTTTCTTTTATTCAATACAGTTGCTCACTTCAATTTTGTTAAAAAAAAAATTCATTTAAATTCCTTACTAACCATTTAAAATATATAATTCAATCATGAAATTATTTTTGTGAAGGTTGTCAATTACTATATATGAAAAAAAAAAAAAGTGGATTAACTCTGTTCTGAGATGGCAAACTATTACAAGACAATTTTTACAATTTTGAGGTGAGTGTAGTCTTAGAACCCTTCAGTTTATGTACAAAAATATTTTATTTTCAAGAATCTTGAAAGATTTTTAAGAAAAATCGCATTTTATTACATTTTAAATATTATCGATTGAAACAGTAGAACGTAAAATACTTAAGTCTTTTCGGGAGAGATTTATAACAATTTTCTAATCTGTTATTTTGGATAGAATGTAATAAGTTAAAATTCTAACCAAAAAAACTCTTTTGTTTTGGTAGAAACATAACTTATTACAACATGATTATTCATTAAAGTTATAAATGTGATTTTTGAATGTAAGCACACTTACATTAAAATTTTCAACAAGTAAGAAAACTGTGAATAACTTAAATGAATAAAATTTTTCATTCTTTGATACATTAACATTTATTTCATTATACTAAAAAAATCATACACAATATATATTTGATGCTTACCATTTTAAGAAATTTTGAGAACCACTGCAAACATAGGCTGACGAGATGACAATCATTCCCACGAACTCTTGAACAGAAGACCAAAGTGCTAACAATTCCGATACCAGCTTGAAAGCATTTCTATAATTAATTGCAGTTCAAATTTTATTTTCTGTCTTGCAATAGTCACAATATACCAGGGGTGGCCAAACTTTTGAATACGGGGTCTACCAATGGCAGAGCTAAATTAACGTACATATTTATTTTCGGTAATAAGAAAAAATGGTAAATTATGTAATTTTTCTAAAAAAAAAACTTAATATTAATATTCACAAAATAAAAATTTACTGGCGAAAATAATCAAAGTATTCATATATCAAAATGTGAACATCCTGTTCACTTTGTTTAGTTGAAATTTAGCATTGTATATCTGTGACAAGTTTATGATATTGTGGCTGGTACGAACTTATTGCAATGCATAAACACGAAATTAAATGTTCATCTGTTAAATGCGACCAATGTTTGTTTTTTGTTCATGGTTGAAAAAGCAGCTATGCAAAGATACCTTGATCCAAAGTATGATTTCAAATACAAAATCACAATTTGTAAATATTTGGAAACGTTTCCTCAGAAATTAATTTCCCAAAATCAGTATTGCTAAATATGCTCTGGATTTAAGAAATATATCGCATCTTAATTTAATAATTTCTTCCTTGATAGTAACTGATGTGATATTTATTAAATGTCGTATTTTTTCAGATACTCCATCAATATTGACATTTTCATTTAAATGGAAATATCATAAAATTGTGTTTCTTTCAACCTAATTAAGTCAGCAAATTTCCTTTCAAATTCTTCATACAAAATTAATAAGTATTAAGCGAAATATTCGAAGTCTCGGTTTGCATTATGGGTGCACTCTTCCCCCATGTGTTTGTAATTTTTCAATTCATGTTTTCTTAATTGAGATGCTTACCTTTCTATAATTTTTTTGAATGTTTTAATCGCGCTCATCATGTCCGTTTTAGGTTTTAAATCGTAAATCTTTAATCACAAATCTTTAAATGGTAAATCTTTGCACAGTTGTTTTTGGGTTTTAAAGCGTAGACTGTAGTAAATTTTTATTTTAAATAATTCATTGATTCTATGTCATGAATTGAATTGTTAATATCCGAGGTCATAATCGGGAGGGTCGGGTGGACTACCTAAAATGTCTTCACGGTTGCCACCCCTGATATAGACGATATTATATATCATTTTAAACTGTAATTGAAATCTAATTAGTTTTTGAGCAGAAAATAATACTTTGTGAAGCTCTGTTGTTCAAATAGCAACAAATAGCTTTATCATGTAATTAATCATATTATCCTAGTGATAATAATTTGAGATTCACTCAGAATTGTGATCTTGTTTAATGGAAATGCGTGCTATGATATCTTAAAGTATTGATTTAGAAACCTGTGCAAAACTTGTATTTTTACATTTTACATGTTACATAATAAATATCTTCTATTGATTCTTTGAAAATATTAAATAAGGTGATTAATTACGTACAATCAAGAAATAAAAGGAGTTTTCCTTACTCTAAGAATACATCACAAAAAGTATTTTCACTACTGAAAAAAATTTAAAATATATCTAGCAAATTTCTATACAAAATTATAAAATATTTTATGTGGATTTCTTTCCTTATTGAATATAAATGCATGTAGGGCTTATTCCTTAAGATTGTCTACAAATGAATTTAAAGCAATGTGAGAGATAGTTTTGAAGAATATTTTCATATTTTAGAGTAAACAGAAATAAAATTGACCAGGACAATTTCATTCTTAAAAATTCTTTGAGTGCAGAAGCATAAGAAATCAAATGCTAATATGGATTCAAGGTGATTTAAAATTGTATTTTCCTGCATTCACAAAGTTGATTAAATTGTAGGCATTCCAGTGCTTAATGTAAATCTAAATTGCTTTTGATCTAGATATTTTTACTTTTTTATCACATATTTTTCATCCTTGGAAGACTCCATACACCCTAAGGGCTATGAAATTATTTTTGTTGGATCCCAGGTCATGTAGGTCTAGTGGGAAATGAAAAGGCAGGTGCCTCTGCTAAAGCTACATCATCTTTACTTACATTCATCTGTTCCTCTTTTCGACATGAGAAGGGTTGTAAAAAGATTTATAACTTCTCTCTGACCGAAGTTATACAGTATATACTATGCAGTTCTCTAACAATTTGTGTGCCATCTTCCTAGACCTCATTCCATCATCAGTTTTACCATTACGAAGAGCAGATGTTAGATTGATTCGCCTTCGTATCAGACACACACATTTCACACATAAACATTTGTTTCTAAGTGAATTAAATCCATGGTGTGAAACATGTGATGAACTATATACTGTTTTTCATATTTTAATTTCATGCCCCGATTTTAATGTTTACCGTTTTAAGTTTTTTGACTCCAACATTTTAACTATGTATGATTTGGTGGGGAGGAGGGTTATCCCATAGAAACATTTTTGCCTTTTTGAAGGCAATTGGTTTTATTCATTTTACTTAAATTTTATTATTTGCATTTTATAATTTATAGTTGTTTCAATTAAAATTTATGCATATATTTTTGTGTTTTAACTTTTTTAACATTGAGTTTGGGTTTTGCATCTATAAAATTTAGTTTTTGGAGCAGCTTATCCTTGTTGGACTTTGTGCCACAAAATCAAACCAACCGACTCCAAAACTAGCTGAAAAAAAATGAAACTAAATAGAAGCTTGATTCAATGAAGCTCCAAATCAAACTAAAATTTGTGCATATTAAATATGCTATTCTTCATGACTTTTCTTTGTTAAGTAAGTTATTTATTTAAATGATATTTTGTTTGAAGAAGTCCATAGATCTAAGATTTGCTACATATTTTTTGACACATTTTTTCGAAAAAAAGTAATCTTTATTAATTTTCTTAAGAAAAATCAAGAAATTTACAATTGGGAAAGTTACACATAATTTTAATAGTAAACATCAATAGTCACATTTAATAGTCACATAATTTTAAAAGTAATTTTCCTCTATTTTAGAACATTTACCTAAAAATTAGGGTTTATTTATTTCTTTTTGAGGAATCATTTTTGTTCTCATATGGGGTTTTTACAATATATTTACAAGGTAAACTAAAAAGTTCTTATGTTTTTGTTTTGCCATAAAATAAAGTGAGAATAAATATGCAAATTAGTGTATGATGTGGTTGAGACACCAGTCAGTCAAGAGTAAGATATCAGTCATTACAAAAGCAGGTTCACAGCATGTATTCATCTATGGTAACTTGTATTTGTAGTGGAGAGAAATGTATATGTCAAAGGAGCTCATTTGGTGTTTGCTTTGTGACTTCAAAATGGGCTTATCAGCTGCTGCATCAAGTCACCGAATATGTCAAGCGTTTGGTGATAGTTATGAGAATGAATGGATGGTTAGGCATTGGCTTCACAAATTCGGGTTGGAAGATATGTCCTTCTGTGATTAAGCTTGCAGTGGACAACCACAGGCCTTGTATGATGAAGCCAGCTAGCAGCCATTGAGGAGGACAGTAATCAAACATGTTGTGAATTTGCCTCACAATTTAACAATTCCATTGAAACTGTTAGACTTAATCTGCACTACTTAAGTAAGTCGTATGTGCTGACCAAATGGGTTCCTCAGACATTGCTGGAAGTCCATTAGCAACCAGTAGCAACCTGTTTATTGTTGCTTTCTCTCTGCTGTAGCACATCCATATATTTAATGCTGACTAATGACGAAAACTGGATCCTATATGACACTGCCAATCGTTCCAAACATTGGTTGTCACCTCAGAATATTGTCCAACATAGCACAAGACCACCTATGCACCTACACAAGATTATGTTTTGCATTTGGTGGACTAATCCTCAAATAGTTCACTATGAGCTGATACCAATCTTCTAAATGGTCACTGTGTCACAGCAATTAGAACTTTACAACTAGCATTGCTACCAAAGTCAGCTGTTGTTAATCAAAAGGGTGTATTGCTCTTAACCCATAATGCAAAGCTACCTGTCACACAGGTGGCCAGGAATACAATACTGTGAATTGGTTGGGAGACTTTGTTATCCTCCTTATTCACCTGACATTGCACCATCAGATTATCATTTCATCCATTCCTTAGACAATCATCTTCGTGGAGAATACTTCAATGAAGCAGTCTTGCGCAAAGCACTCAGACTTTGTGCCCCAAGCCTCAGAGTTTTACCGTAAGAGGATTGCATAACTAGAGAATGTTGGCAGAAGGTGCTGGATGCTGATAATCATTAATTTTAGGACTAAAAATTAGCTACTCTTTCTGTTTGTCCTGTTCTTTTGGATCATTAAAAATGACAATCTTTCTTTTTTACTTTGTGGTTACACATATTTCATTTGACGAATAAGATTGATTTTATTCCTATTCTCTCAAGTATTTAGATAATTCCTTCTGCTTGTAAAGAAGGAATTATCTAAATATTATAAATATTAATTACCAAATCAAATTATCAGTATTTGATTAAAAAAATTTATGTTTAATAAATTCCTTCTGCTATTTTATTCAAGCTTAATTTATGTAGATTTTTAGGATAATAAATTAGTCATTTTCTATTTTATTATTTAACATATGTCACTCTTTTTTTCTTTAGGTGTATGACTTGGATGATCCAAATTTTAAAGAGCATTCTGTGAAATCTAATCGCTTTGCAGAAAAGAAATTATCTGAAGTAATTATTAATCAAATTATTTCCATTATTTTACCTTTTTCTTTCTCTCTTTATGTTACTTATTAATTGAAAGACTTTTATAACAAAACTTGAGGGTGAAACAACTTGGATTTTTGCATTCATTGTTGCTTAGGCTACTTGATAAAGAGAAAATTAGTTTTATATTCTCTCTTTTGATAAAGATGCACTTAACTTAAAATAAATTCTTGAAGATTAAAATTGCCTATAAAATTAGACTAATGAATTTTCACTTAAATATGCTATTAAAGTAATGTCATGATTGATGTAAAGAAGTTACTAATACAAAGCATTTATAAATTAAATGTGTGTATGATGGTGTAGATGCTCTTGGATGTATAGCAGTTTAGTATTTATTGTAAGTACTAACAGTAAATTTAATACTGTGATATATGGAGTAGTAAACTACAAGGAGACTAAATTGTTCTTACAAATTAAGAGGGGTGATAGTACTCATCCAGACAAACAATAATTACATAGGAACATATGGCCACATTCCACTCTGATAGGCAGAAAAGAGGAATTTTCACATGAACATACGACAGTGTTAGGTAAGCAAAGGAATAATACCAAAAGTTTCTCAATTATATTTATTTTTAAGTGAAAACTTCACAGTAAATACTCAAAATGCCGACCAGTGAGTCATTGCACAGTTAACACTGGCGAAGGAATGGCTGGTGCACCATCTTAAAGATTCCTGGCATCTCATTATTTTGTCTGAGGCAACAACGATTCTACAAGGTTTTATATCTGAGTGCACAGGCATCTTGTGTACTAAAGATTTCATGTGCTTTCATAGAAAAAGTACAGTTGATTAAAGTCTGGTGAAGCAAGGAGGCCAAGTCGCAGGTCCTTTAAGTCCAATCTGTCATGTGGGATATGTGAGATTTTAAAAGTTAAGGACTAATGGAAAAATGTGCTGGGTATCCATCAAGCATAAGCCACATGTAACAGCCTGCAATGGTGTGGGATAGCATTCATGAGAATTTTCGGTTGATGTAAACCAGATAATATTTGAAGAAATGATGGTTGCACTGTTTTTAAAGGAAATTGTTTACTCTGATTTGCTTTCTCCAGTAACCAATAAGAGCAAAATGCTGCTTCTTCTCTGTGGTAATTTGCAAGTGGTAAATTCATGGTAGATTCTTGATGCCTTTCTACTTTCCTCTTTTCTTCCTCTTAGATGAAATGTAATCTCATGTTCTTATGTAATTATTACTTGTATGGATGAGTAGTATCACCCCTCTTAACTTGTAAAAACAATTTAGACTCACCCTGTATATGTAATATATGGAGTAATAAATCTATAAATATTATTGTCTGAGAAAGTAAGTATTTGTCAACTTAAATTTTTCCAAGTCGTATTGCATAAGTGCTAACATTTTATTCTTACAATAATAGATTTATTCATTTTTTTCCCTCGTTCTTATTTAAATTATACTGTTCTCACAAAATTTTATTATTTTTCTAATATATATATATATATATAATTTAACTTATTTATTTCATTTAAAAATGCTAATCAAGTTACTAGCTGCATCAATAACTCTCTAATCTTTATTTTAACTGTTTGTTGCTGTTGTTTATAGTATTATGGATTCCACTTTAAACTTTGTATGTCTTCATTGAATTTGTACTGGAAAAATATCAGATTTATAGCAAATCTCACTTTATTTTGACTTTAATATTTTTGTTTTGTAAAAGTTTCTGCTTGGTTATAAAATTTTATGTATTTTTATTTGCTTCTATATGTTTATCAGCATAATTATACTAAAACGTTTATATCTATAAATTTACATTCATAAATGTAATATTGAATTATGTTATTGAAAATAAATATTATTTTTATTTGTTATAAAACCCACATATTACTATCATCATCAAGATACGCAACAATGAATAAGTAACAAATTAGTCAGAAAAGCGAACTGTTAAGACTACCAACCAACCAATGAATATAATATTTCAATATTTGACATTTTATATGAATTGCCAATTAAAAATCTACAGGAACAGATCATTTGAATATCCAACAAAATGCCAGGTTTTTAATTTTTTTATATTCCTCACAGCAATATAGAATACCAGTAAATCAGTTAAATTAAAATTCAAGACAACTTTTTCTTGAAATTATAATTTTAGAGTGTAAAAGGGTTTTGAATATTATTTTAAAAACATTTATAATTCATTTTTTGGCAAAAAAAATATGAAAATTTTTTCTGGTTTCCTAAATATTTACTGAAATTATTTTTTTTAATTTAATCACATTTTTTTGGAAAACATAGTTAAATATTTCTTACATCATTTGATATCTTACTATATATATATGTGATTGTATGGACTGTTGAAATGTTCTTAAAGAAAGTTAGGCTGGTAAAGTTTTTGGCTTTTTCCATTTGAAAATGGGCATCTATGCTGTAAATTTTTTTATATACTAATAAATGCCATTATATTTTACTTTTAGAATCTCACTTTTAAATCAAAGTATACTTCAATAATTTTACAGGAAGAAATAAGTTTTTGTTTTTAAAAGTATAAGAATAATTTGCTGTCGTCAATACTTTTATTCATATATATTTTATAGATTTATAAAATAAGGTACATAAATAAGATTGACATGTGTGAAATCCAATATTATAAGCTTGATGAAGAAACCAACTTCGTTCTCCAGATTAGAATTTAAGCATTGGGCTGCCTACCCAATTTTATGAATACCTAATTTGTTTAGAAATTTTGTACTCAACAATAGGAATGCAATACCCCTACAACTTGGTAAAGCTTGGGACTTGAGATTAAAGATAGAGAATGTGTGAATACTTAACAAAAATGGTGCATTTAAATAGTTGGCTAAGATTTTCTAAAAATGGTAACTACAAATCTCATGGGATAAGTTAAGGCCATAAGCCAGTTCATGTGTAATGAGATGAAAATAATAGTGCTTATTGCATTTTACAACTGTAGTGAAAGCCTTCATGAATTTTGCAAAGATTTTCCCTTTAATAGAAATGTTAGAGAAATCTGCTGATTTTCACTCTTAACTTTGTTTTGTAACAGTTAATAGTTCAACACAAATCATGAATATTAAATATAAATAACACAAATCATGAATACTGAATATGAGTAAAACTTCATAAGCACTTTTCCAAGGAGGAAAAATTTTCGGAATATAGGAGGGAGCTAAATGTCAGAAAAATCCAAGAAACTTCCTTCTTGCTTAAATACCATAACAAACTAGGAAATTCTGGAAGAGATGTGGAAACAAAATGTTGTTTTATCAGGGAATTGGTGACATCAAATAACTATAGAAGTGATGAATGAAAACAATACCAAAAGCAGATTATTCATTAAAAATTAAATTGCTTGTCACAGATTATAGAGATATCATTGACAAAAAAAGTAAATCACATGGGAGTATAATTCTAAAACATAATAAATTCTGTGGAAAAGTAATAACATCATAAGGAAAAGGCAGAGTTTGTGTGAATATAAAAAGCTTTTCCTATATATTGGAAGCCTGAACAGTAAAAAGGATTCAAAGAAATTTTATGTACAAGAAGCAGTATTCAAAAGGGATTCAAATCCAGAAAATTCATGTGTAGAAAAGAAACTGACAAATCGGCACCACCAAAACAAGAGCTTTTAAACAAGGAGACAACACTTTAATGACTTATATTAAGAATAATATGCCTCATACTCCCATTAAGTCTGAGAACTGATGAAAGTGTAATGAAACCCTAAAGACTTTTTAACTAGCCATGAGTTCCACTTTATCGTCTTGGATATGGATTTCAGTCTTTTAAAAATTTTTGTTGCATTTCAGTTAAAAAATTATTTGTAAGAGAAATTTTCAATTAAGTCTAATTTTCTTTCTATCTGTATATAAAATATTTCCATTGTTGTTCCAGACTAGTATTATCCAAAATTTAACTGGTCGGCAGAATGAGATTTATCGTTCTCTTCACAATCTTTGTACTACTATGATGTGACTAATTGTGGCACCACTCTCTCTCCTCTTTTCATAGATATGAAAACTTCTAATATGCAACTTACTGAGCATGAAGCAGTTATCACTCGTTTTTGAGTTAAAAAACTTTTTCATTAATTCTAAGAATTGAATTCAAATAAAAATTAACTAATAATAAATTAGCTTTGTTCTGATTAAAGATTGTAAAAACTTATTTTATATGTATTAGTGACTATTGGTGTCATAAAAAGCATGACAGTCTGATCAAATTGTATAATATTTTCTCAATGTTAATGAAACTACAAATAAAATGGATGTAAAATAACTAAATAATATTGTTAAAATTTTGATAATGAAAATAAATTGGTTGCTGTGCTTATTTAGCTTGCAAAAGATAATCTATCAACTGCAAAAAATACCCATTCTTATCAAAGAAAAAGAAACACTTTTCTGTTAATAAATTATCTTCCTTTGATAGTTGATGGGAATTTTCAAATAAATGGGAATATGATAAAATAGCATAGTATTTTTCAAAACTCTTTTGGATATTTTAATAATATAATTGGGATATTATCTTTGTTTTTTTAACTGTAGACATAAACTGCATTTCATATAAGCAAATTTCAAGAAAACTTGATTTTACTAAACCTTTTAAAAATAGATTCTCATGAGTCAGAGTTGTCCTAAAATTCTTGATTTTTTATAAAACGCCCTGAAATGTCTTTATTTTTCAAAATAAATCCTGGAATTTCTTAATTTTTTTATTACATTTCTTTCAAAGTTTAATTATAATAATTTTATATTTTTCAGTAGTAAATTTTTCACTCTAAACAACTTTACTTTGTGTAAAACAAGAAAGGGAAATTTTTCCCCCTTTTTTGTATCCTTTCAAACCGGAAATACGGTTGCTAAACGTTAGTCTCCACCACCATTTTGGCCATTTGTCATGAAGTCTGATGTCACAAAAATTTAAGTTTATGTTTACCATTAAATTCTATTTTCTGCCTTTACAGAAAAAAAAAAGAAATTTTGAGAATTTTTCATCTACATTGATCCGCATGCATGAGGAAATACTTATCGCCGAAATGTTGACCATGTTTATTCTATGGAGTGCTTCATATGCAAAAGCAAATTTAGTTTTTTAAAATATAGGTTTTGACAAGTGCTTGCTTAGGCAGATGGGTTAAAACACAAAAAAGCTATGAACTGTTACAAGAATCAAATGCTATTTACTATTAAGTCATCTACTTCATCTGAATCCTTGCCATTGACTGTAGTAGTGAATAAAAAATCATGGCTTCTCTAAACTACATCAGAGAAGACAATTAAAGCTGTAACCAATTTAGTTTTGGTGGCAATAAAAAGTAATTCTTTTTCATCTCTGAATTATTTAGCTAACATTTCGAGAGAAATTTTTGATGATTTATCATCTCTAATTAGTACCAGTTTATTAATATCAAATATTTTTTGTTGCTTGCAATTATTTGGGTCGTCTTTGAAGTGTGGAAAAATAATCAGAAGACAACTTTTTTCAGAATTTCTGAACTGTTCATATCACTTGCATTCATCATTGTAAAGGTGTAATCACTACCTTGGAAAGCTTAGGATCTGCTGCTGAAGTCAATGAAGTACCAATAAGAAAGTGACTAAGTGTAAATACTTCACAATTGGCAGGATCATCAGAAGTAAACGTCTGTGAATTAAGGCAAGCTTCAACTTCTGCAATCAAAGTAACAAATTTGATCACCGATAAATTTTTGAAAGGTTCATAGAATTTGATCATCATAGATTTGACCATTGTTTCCCATAGCCTACCATCATAAGGAGTAGCAAGAGGAATAAATTTTCATATCTAGTGAGTGATGCAATCTGCCAGTTTTAAGTCTTTGTGCATCACTATAATATGTCCCACAATCACTATATCTAATCAGGTTTTCCTCGACAAGATACAAGTCTTTTTAAAGAATTCGAAAAATATTAGAAGTTAGATCACTCACAAGTTCTAAGTTAATAGCTTTTGTGCAGGCTCACAAATAAGCAAATAATATTTCATAGTCCTCACTTCTCTTTCCTTTCTGGACTTTACATGAAAAGTTCCAGCATAATCAGTTCCAAAGATGGAGAAAACTTAAAAAGATGTGACTCTAACTGAAAGTAAGTCAGACATAATTTGGGTCAAAGATCTAGTATTTTCTTTAATGGCATTTTACACACTAGGAGACAGTCTTTCTCACTGGATTCATAACATTAATTATACAATATTCTTGCTGATAATATCATTTGAAATGTTGAGATAACTGAGTGGTTTGCAGTTTTGCCTTCTGTTCAACAGTTTCTGGGTTTGAATCCCTCTTTTGACTTGGATGTTTTGTAGTGGTTCGGAATCCATTTTAAAACCATACATCCCAATGCAAAAAGTGATTGTTGAGTGACGAACAAAAACAGTGTCGTTTGTCCTTCTATTCTGTCCTAAATATGTCAGCTTCTTACTTTAGTAACTTTAAACTTGAAATTTTCAATAAATCTTTTGCACCAGGCAAATAATACCTTTTGCAATTTGGTCCATAATGACATTCCAAATATAAAGTTCAATGTCTGATTGTTTTTCTCTCGTGAAAACGCTTAAATGAATGTTTATGGGCTTGATTGGTTTCTCTAAGAAGTTTGTCAACCAAGTATTCTGTTGCCCAAGTACAAACTAAATTTAAGTATCCAGTACTTTTAAATTCTTAGTTTAGTACTGTTCTATGTATTTTTCTCACCACTATATTTATATCATTCATTTTAAGTACTTTGTTATTTTCTTTAAATTCATTCTTCTGGTGTGCCTTACTGTTGTACTGCTATTTAATATTGTATTGCTAATGTACTTCTAACATTATTTTTTGCCTGTCTGGTATTGCTTTATGGAAATCAAATTATTAATCATTGTATTTAACCACTATTATTTATACACACATGCCAGTTCGTCAAAGGGGGCTTATTGCAGGTGTTTAAAAGCAGCAGGCTTAGAGAATCAAAATATTGGTGACGTGTTCATACAACTCTGGTATCTAATAGTTTTGATTAATGTATTATACTTTATTTATTTTTATTAGTAGTGACAATGAATTTATTTGACTGAAACGTTTTTATCTGTTATCAAATTTTAAACTTAATTTATATAATTTATTTTATACTTAATATTAATAAATTATTTTTATTTTTAGTGTAATTATTGTGTGTTATTAGTTTCTATTCTACTAGGTTCTGTTACTAAAATAAATACTTTAAAGATACTTAAACTAATAGCAAGCTTTTCTTTTGCTGCATTAAATACTTAATAGTTATAGCTCTACTTGTAGTTGTAAAAGAGATGTAGAATTATCTTTGGCTATTAACCTATAGTCAAATGGTGAGTATTGGTAATATAACATCTGCCTTTATTCTTAAACCGTTATAGGGACTAACATATTCACTATTCAAAGAATTGAAACCTTTTACCCTCATTCCACTCTGATTATTCAAATCTCAACGAAGATTGTGCATATAAGGCTACCATGGAATCACTCCATACATAATAGTTGTTCGTTATGGACAAAATAGTTCTTAAGGAATCATTTATTCTTGTACAAGGACAGCGTATAACAACTCTTGTCTCAGCAACATAATTTTTTTAACAAGTGCAACTTGAATCTTTACTAGTAAAAAACCAATTTCCTACTCTTCTGACTTAATGACCTATCTGAGGTAGCTATAGTTCCAAAATCAAGCTCACTGATATTTCAAAAAATACATACCTGAAAATTGAAATTTTCTAGAGCTGCTAAAGTAAGTGCCAGAGACTTAGGATAATGTATTTCAATTCTTGAGCTTCAAGTGTCCATTTCTTCCTTTTCTGTTTCAAGCCATTTGGTAATTCATCATTCCACCCAAGTTATTTGCGAAACATGTTGCAACAATATCTTTGCATGAAGTATGAATACGGCTATGGAACCCACAGGGTAAAAAATCATGCATGATAGTGTTGAAATTACATGTCTTGTGCTAATATGATTTGAGAAAGAACAATTAATAAAAATAACCCATTTTCAGTTCATCTTTCACTTTGTCTCATGTCACACCTGTCACTAATAAGAATCAAAGTATCTTTAAGGTTCTTTAAATTTGTTTCTTGCCAGTATATTCAAAGCTTGATACTGTTAGTTTTAAAAGCATGTAAATTCATTTTAGCTGCTTGGGGAGTTTTTGTATCATTTCACAATTTAATACTATCTTCCAAATTATCCTTACTTGTAATTTGGTCATTGACGTAGAGGTGACCATTTAAGTCCGCATAGGATGACTCTTATGACTCTTTAAATTGTTTTATTTGGTGCTTTTTTGTAACCAATAAATATTGTAAAAGGCTTGTTAACCAACGAAAATGGTTAAGACTTAACTTTAAACACTATTATAGTGTTGCAAAAAATCCTAATATCATTTGGCAGCATTTGATCAAACTGAAGAAAGCAGTGACAATTACTAACATTTTCATTTAAAGAAATGTCAAAAACACCTGGATAGCTGCAATGATTCCACTCATTTTTTGCCTAAAGCGTGAAATATTGCACAAATTAGGGTTATGATTTAGACTTGGCTCTAAATTATTTAATAAATAACAAATTTTTTTTCTTTAAAAGTTGCATTAATACAATACACAAATTAGTAGACAATTCCTGTTTTTTCCTTCTGATTTCTAAATGATGGAGCATGTAATATATATTGTCACACAAACTAGTTTTCTCTATGGTAACAGATTCAGTTACATCCAATTTTAACTGTTCTCTCAACGCTTCATTAAATTCTTGAAAAATAAACTGAGCTTTCTCTCAAGCCAGGTTGTTAAACCCTAAAGCCGCCATTTAGCATTAGAAAAATTTGTGTTTTCTTTAAAATTTAATCTAATTACATGTTTTCTGTTTTTAAATTTTATCTTCAATGCATATAAAACTTCATGTCACTTGAAGAAATGCAAATATTATCCTTCTCAATAAACAAATTATTTTTAAAAGGTTCCTATAATTGGCATTCAAATCACTATCTAAGTTTGTTTTATTTTCCTTTCATGTACATACTAATATTATTCTTAAATTTATAGATTACTTAACTCCAGTTTATTTCCGTCAAATATTGCTCTCATCAAATTACATCTTTATAAAATGAGTTTTCTAGGTTCCCTTAAGAAAAGGAAAGGTCTTTTCAAAAGATTAATTCTTCATTCAATTCCACTTTTATTGCCTGAAGAAAAGCTTTTCTTCATGCAATAAATGGAATTCTCTTAACATTTGTTTTAACAAATCTTTTGAAGCTTGCGCATGGCAGTGAAAAATAGAATCCACAACAAATAACTCTACTTTCACCTATCTATTTGGATTTAATGAGATAGGTTAAATGTTGTAGCTTCAAAATTGATCATTAAAAGGGTGATTGCCAAATGTATATTCTAAATTCTCTGTTTGGGAAATGAATAAATCAAGACTGCTAATTCCTTGGTTATAAAATTGTAGCTACTAGCTGAATCATAAAGCATTTAAATATCATAAATCCCCTTAGAAATGAATACACAGTATTTCAGGGAGTGGCTGCTGACTCTTCATTTTGTTTCTAGGACTGATTTAGAATCTCTGAAGTTGGTTTTTCTTTTCAAAAACAAAACTCATTATGGGTTTCACTCAGACATTTGTTACATCCAACAATGCCCCTGTCATTTTTTACTGCAGTGACCCTTAGTTAAGCAATTAAAACAAAGATCTTCTCTTTTTTGTTTAGCCTTTTTCTCTAAGAACTATACCAAGTGACAATTTAAAGAAATTTGCTTCTTGAAACAGAATAATTTTCTCTCATCACCATGTCAATTCTAACACAAAAACTTTATTAATACATACACAGACAGGAATACTTTGAGAACTTAACTACTAATACAAAACAAAACATTGAAAAACACATGTGATAAAAAATGAAAACTGACATCTATATTCTTATTTAGGATAAATATTTCAAGCAGAAACAGCTTGATTACTATTGCTATCATTAGAAATAGAAAAATTTTAAATAATCTCTTGGGTAAAATATCTGTTTGACTGACAAAGAATTGTTTCCATGATTATGAAATTACTTATCAATAATGCGTAAGAAGGCTTGAGTGTTAGTGGTTCAGAATCTAATTAAAACTATAAGTTCCAGTTTAATTAGCCCTTATGTGCACAAAACAATTGTTGAATGCTCAATGAACCAAACCAATGTGCAAGAAAAGCATTTTCACTGTTCTAATTTAATGTGTTTCACAATTCACCTGTGCACCTGTCTTTTTCTGTTAGTCATAAATACAACTTTTTAAAGTTAACATCTTAAATTAATAAGTAATTTACATATCCAACAATTAGTACATAATTGGCTGTAATATCAAGTAAGAAATTCAAGTACTGAAAATTTGAAAAATCATCAAATTCAAATAGCAATGTTTAAATATTGCTATTTGAATTTGATGATTTTTCAAATTTTCAGTACTTGAATTTCTTACTCTTTTACCACTTTTTTACTATTTTGCATCCATATTATATTTGATTACACAATTTAAACTAGTGCAACTGTAATATATATAATATTTCTTACATTTTTATTAAACTTTATGACTGCTTGATTGAATATTTTAATACTTTTTAAGGCTGGTTCCAATTTAGAGGATATCATTAATACTGGGCAGCAAATGGTGGATTCTTTTGAATTTGAACGTGAAAAGTTGAAGAATAAATTACTTGAATTAGTTGGAAAAGAGAAAATAAATGGTGAGAAGTTGTAAGATATGGTATTCTATTTAGGTTATATAAGTATGGTATATTTTGTCATAAAAATAAGAAAAATTTTTGATTTCTGCATTAAAATTTCAATAGCTTTTTTAATTTCTTATTTATATCATGTTAAATCACTTATTTATAAACTTGAATATGAGTGTTGTTCCCTTGTAGATGCCTTGTATTGTTTTTTTTCAATTAATACTATTAAATGTTTTGATAATATGAAGCTTTTTTAAAAATTAAATTTTGACTTTTAATCAATAAGTCATACTTGCCATTATTATTAGAGGTAATTTATAAGGCATTATGTAATTTACTATTTCATTTGTAAAAGGCTGTTAAGTATTTCTATAACTTTATAATTTGGTGTAAAGTTTAAAGGCTCTTATATTTACAAAATTTGTAAATTCTGTCTCATTTTTATTTTTATTACTGCACTATGAAAATTAGTTTTTTATTAATTACCAGTTTATATTTACATTTCTTTCCTTGATTATTTGATTAAAAGTTATTTCTTTCTGTATTAATTAGTTATGCCCTTTATTAGTGTGTAAAAAAAAAAAAGCGGATTTATTCATTTTTACAATTTTGCAAGTAATTAGAAATTATGTGATATAACCTTTTATTTAATGATATGCCTATCTTTAGAAGAAATTTGAAAGTAAAGTTTTCAATATAGAACTTAAGTATTATATAAGCATACTATAAGTTGGAAAGTAGCTCTAGTTGTCAGTGAATAGACCAAGAACATAAAATTAATGGTTTGAGTATATATTGTTATATTTTATGTTTTAAATGACCTAGTTTAATTATAATGAAATTGTGGTTTTGAACTTAATGTAAAGTATTGTCTTCTTTGTTTCCTCAACTCTTATTTTTTTTTATAGATTTTTCTATATATTTACTATTATAAATGTACTATTTTTATTTTTATCTGACTTAAAGTCTGGAAAAAAAAAAAGTAAAATAGGAAAATTAAATTTATTACAATTTTAAACCAAAAATTTATGAGTAAGAAACATATAAGATAACAAATTTTTTTCAAAAGGAGTTTCGTGTATAAGTTTTGTTAGTAAATTATTTTGCTTGTAATTAAAGTATTCTTATTTCTTTTCATTAAATGTTTAGACTCAGATAGTGTTGAAGAGGCACCAGAGCTATATAGAAAATCTCAGCGAACAGAAAATAGAGGAGGAAAACAAAGGTTATTAAATAAATTTTTTACTTGTTTTTTTCCCTATTCTTTTATTACAAATGTACATACATACAGGTAATCATCAAAATAGTTAAGCACCTTAGAATTATAAAGAATATTTTATTAATATGCTGTAGGACTATCTTTGACATATCACACAGCTTCATTTACACCATTGCCTAATAGTGTCTACAAGAATATTGTATGATTCTTCATACAGATATTGTCAAGTTCTGGTAGAGATGCTGATAGTAGGTATTGATTTTAGGCCATAAAAGCCTCAGGTCTAAAATAAGTTCAATAATGTGTTGTTCAGGGTATATGTTTAACTTTATCCTTATTTTGATTACACCATTAGTGGATAAGTCCAGCATCATAGATAGCTGCATCATCTTTGTGAAAATTCCATTTCTTGCAAGAAATAAAGTTTGCATCATTGGATAGAGGTGGTCAGTTAAAATTTCTCTGTACTTCCCCACAATAATTCTTCCTTTCAGGGTTATAATTGGTCCAACAGAAAACATTGAAATGATGGTCCTTATCATGACAGATCCATTTCCTTGCTTGACAACTGTAAAAACTTGTCATTTCCAACTGTCAATTTGAAGACACCTACACAAGTGCCGATCAAGATCATATCCTTGTGCAGGTGTCCTCCAAATTTGCTCCCATGCTCTGGTAGGGAAAATTGTTGAAATGACAATTCATCTGATTGTTTTATTTTCTTCCACTTTTGTACGTGATACCACTGTAGATGACTTTTGGCATTATGATTTGTGACAAATGGCTTGGGAATTTACAGCTGGGCCTTAAATTTTATGTTTACGAAAGTGGCTTCTAACTAATTATAATTAATCAATACATTAGTGATGAGTTGTATCTTATAGTCAGTTTTTATCAGGAATACATCAATACTTAATCAATCTTAATACTATATACCATACATTCAGAATAAACCTAAGAACTATTTTTATATTTAAAAATTCTTCTTTCATATAACAAGAGAAATGTATCATCTTGAAGACTTGCTTTCATATGCATGGAAGTCTTGCACCCATATGTAACTAGATTGTAAATTATCCAAATATTTTAGCTGTATAATACTAATTATTAGAAAATGTAAATAATTGACTTGTCTGACATCAGTAATTTATAAAATGTTTGATGTTCATGTTTTCAAAATTTTAATATTATGCAAAATATTTTTGATGTTAGATGGAGCTAAGTGCATATACATAAATTTGTTTTTTAATGTATTATGTTGTCTAATTTGGCCAATAATATTTAAAAGGGTAATTCATAAGAGTGGAATTGATATGCACCATAGAAAATTACCATTGTTCTTATATTAAAACATTCCAAGAAAGAGTTGAAAAGCTATATATAAATATTGACCTAGGTTAAAGTGATGTTTTCATCATCAGGATTTTTTAGTTCTAATGAATTGTGAAAATTTGAATTACTTATATATCCACAAATGCTTTTTATTTTACGACATGTACTGGTGTTAAGATGGGTAATTATTTTATGATATCAATTAGTAAATGTAATGGCCTATTTTCCTGCATTATCCTGCAGAAGTACAATTTTTTTTAGTCTTTCTATTGAGAAATCCTCTTTTCACAGTGAAATCTGTTTTCATGCATAATAATAATTTTTACATTTAACCTTTTTAATCAAGCATAGCAGTAATTTATTGTTTGTGTGTTATGTTCTTAGCAATATATGCAAAAGATCATGTTTTTGTGTTAGAGTTTAACCAAGATTATTTAAATAAACTTTTGTTTGACCCCTGTTTCAAGTTTCACTTAGATAATATGCATTATCAGCACATAATAAAAGGCTTGTCTATTTTTGTGATCAGTTTATTTTATATCAACAATTTTTTAATTTTGTATTATAAAGTCCAAATAAAGTCTTTGTAATTTGAAATATTTTTAATGCTTTGTAATTAAATGAGTTCATTCAAATCGGTATACAATTAATATGGTCTCACGTTAATTTTCATAAATTAGCAAAAAGGCAAATCCTAATAATTTCTGATCAGATTTTAAACCAAGTAAATTTTTAACAAATGTGATGTGCACTTCTTCAAATTAAATAAATAACTGTATGAAAAAGTTTAAAAAATCATGCAATACTTTCAATCACTAGTATTTGTTACTTATTCTTAAATTTCTTTCTTTCAAATGATAGCCTGAAAAAAGTAGAAACAGTTGTTTTACCATCCACTTTTTTCTTTGTTAAGTAAAAGTGCCAAAAAATTTCAAATTTTCATTCATTAGTGTTAGAAAATTTTAGAGAAATATTTGGATTCAATGAAACAAAAAGTTATCACGATTAGAAACATAATTTATTGAAATGCAGGACATCTTTATTTTGCTTTAAAACTATATCTTTACATTCTTTGGCTAGAGAATTACAAGTTATTAAAGTGGGAAGCTACTATTAAAGTTCATGTTCAATATTGAAATATTGTTTTAAAGTTTTAGTAACTAAAATGAATTTTCACATCTAGTTTTAAAGTGATCTTGAAAATTTCTATCATCGATTTGAATTTGTAGGTTGTAAAAGGATAGTTTCGAATCTGTTTTTACAAATATTTCAAATTTTATTTTAACTTTCCAGCATAAAAATTAATGCATGTGAACTTTATTTGTGATTATTGAATCATGTAATGCAATAAAAAGACTTTTTTTTCGTAAATTTATCCCATAAATTAGTAACTGAGCTGGTAGAGCTGAGTAGTTAGTGCTCTGAGTTTCAGTTCAACATTGAGTTCGAATGCCTCCTCAGGCTTGTGTATTTGTAATGATTCATAATACACTTTAAACTGTAAGTTTCATCTAATTATCCCTTTGCAAAGAATGACTGTATTGAGAGAAACTTCCTGAAATTATATATATTTATTAATTAATCAAAAAATATTTATTGGTTATTAGGTTTACTATAATAAGAAAATATGTACTAGGTAGTTATTAGGTTATTAGGTTTATTATGTTATTAGGTTATTATTTATTGGTTATTAGGTTAATAAATAGGAAATATATGTACTAGGTAGTACATATATTTCTTATTTATTTTCCAATGTTATATTTGCTAATTAAAGGATTTTGTTTTTAGGCAAAAGTCTGAGAAAGATGATAAGTTGAAACAAATAAATGAGGCAGTTTACCATTTGCAAAATGTCATGAAAAAAATATCTCCTGATGATTGTGTCAAAGAACAACCTACAGAAGTTTCAAAAGAGCCTCATTTGTTTTCATTTGATCCAAGGTAAAAATTTGTGTCTTGTGTAACATAATGTGTGTTCTTTTATGAAATTAAAATATGCATTCATTCTTCATACTTTTACAATCAAATTAAAATGGGATCTTTTAAAAATTTTAATGAAAACAGGTGTATTATTTTTTAAAATAATTGAAAAAAAATCTGTCTAACAAAGGTACTTTTTCTATAGTATATGGAATAATCACATATTCATTTTGAAATCTTAATTCAAATTAATTATACAAGTGTGAAATGTTCGATGATGATACTTGCATGATGAATAAAGTAAGGAAATTGTTAAATGTTGTAATTTCAAAAATAAGTAACTTTTCATATGTATACAATTATATAAAAACTCAAGAAACAGTTACAATTGCTTTAAGATTTATATATGAAAAAAAGAATATTTTAAACATTTTTTACTTTGAAAATCCATTTTTCCTAGCTTTCAAGATATATGCAAACAGAAATATCAAATATCATTACTCATTTATAAATATATTTGTGTAAATTTTCATATTATTGTAAAGTTTCAGTTAATTATGTTATTTCAATTAGTTGCATAGGAATCCAATTAAAGGCAGTGTAACTAAAATGATGTATGTTTATAAAATAAAATGCAAAATTCATATCGTTTGTAACATTTGAAATGATTTCTGGCCAATCTGAGAGCTGAATTAGTTAGCACTTTGGCCTTGGATTCAATAGTTTAAATCTCACCTCTGGCTTACACGTTTGTAGTTATTCAGAATTCACTTTGCACTGTAGGTGTCTTGTGTGCAAAAAATGACTGTTGAGTGAAAGACCAAACTAAAGCTATCATTTCAGTCAAAAGTTAATTATTTTTTAAAGTATAAAATAATTATCTAGTTTATTTAATTATATGATGCTGTGTTCTTGCAACAACTAAATTTCTATAAAATTATGTCATTTCAATTATTGAATCATGATATGCAAAAATGTTTGAGTGCTCAACAATTTGATAAATATCTAAGAAAATATTTTTAGTTTATAATTTAGAAGTGTATATCAGCTTTAATCAAGATTTAAATGTTTATAAACTAAATAAACTTTCTTGAGAAATTTTCTTTGGAAACGTTTCAATTTAATTTTTAAGATGCAAATAATATTGAGCTGTAAATTGTTTTCTTGGTAGTTTAATATTTGAGAGAATATATATTTGATTTAAAGATAATTTCTGCAATTCTTGATGCAACAGAAATATTGGTATTATCCCAATAAAAGTAGTCTCATCTATTAATGCAGTTTTCTATTAATATTTCTATTCATCTTGCATTGCACAGGCTTTTAAAAATTAACAGAGTTTCTTAAAGAAAATTTATAAATTAAAAGAATTGAAGTTGTGTAATATTTTTAAGTTAAAATTTTTATGTTTAGTGAGATAAATTGACAATTTAAATATTAACAAATTTTTTAAAAAATACATTCTTTGACAAAATATATAAATGACTTAATTGCCAGTGAATAACTTAATTTGCCAAATAACATACCTTCACTAGTATTCATAAACATTTAAATTGAGTTAAAAATGCCCTTTTCTAACCTTATTCTTTTAAATCTGGTATCTTTGATTAAAAAAAAATGCACTTACATGATGAACAGCAATATGTTTGTTACTTGTATTAGCATTATGCCAATTACACAAAATCAAATCTCTTTGATGATATTATATCTATTTTTCCATAAAACAAAAAATTTAATTCAGATATATCATAGAAATCAGCATTAATATTTTCAAAACTTCTCTTAATTCCTTTCTTATTTCTTCATCATTTAAATCTTTACAATGGGGAACATAACATTTAATTTCTAATAATTTATAATTAAATTTAAAAAATCTGCTAAAATGAAGACAAACTTAATTTTAATTTTTTGAAAGAAATGAGCCAACAACCCCTTTTCTGACAAACGTTTTGCATTCACTACTTTTTGATGCAAAAGAATGGCAATTAAGTCTCTTTCAACTGCCTGATGGAAATTTCATCAGGCAAAAGTCTAAATGGAGGGAACCCGTGGTACAACTATTGTACTGTCAGAATGAAAAGGTGAATATTTTCTCAGCATTTGTTTACCATTTATATGATAAAATTATATAAGAAATGTTATAGAAGACTATAAGCATTACAGTTTGCAATACTATTTTCCTGATCCCAAAAAATGTCTACTCTCTGATCTTAATTCAGCCATTTATTATCTTACATCAATGAAGTTATCAATGATAATAGGTGTGTGCGTTAGATTGATCAATCATAAAAATATTATTGAACTCTTAAATATCAATATTCCCATAAATTCCTGCCCACACATTTATTTTTCCTACTTTGTATGTCAATTTTCTAATTTTTTAATTCATCATGGTTTTTTCTTTGTTTCTTTCTATAAAAGTCACTTTAAAGTATAGTATAAGATAGAATAAGGCAAAAGTTACTTTCTGAACTGAATCTAGTCTTCCTCATACAAGCTTTTGTTTTGAGGACAGTGTCAGATTTGATCATGGTAGTTGAAATTTTTCTTTTTGTTGCCCATGAGTTGCACAACAAAGAATCGATGTTCCATAATATTTACGTTTTGTACAAAATGTAGAATATCATCATGATATTTTGTTTGTCATTCATTACCTGAAATAGACTTTGTTGAAATGAAATGTTTGAAGTAGCACAGATTCCTAAATTTTTAGATCTTTCTTCAATGATTTTGTTTATTCCAACATAAAATAAGCCATTTCTTTCCTTTCTGTGGCATTGTATCTTATGTAATTAGGTGAAATCTTTCCACTATGACACTAACAATATATTAAAGTCGAAGTTTTAAGAATGACAAAATAGTTCCAAAAATAAAGATTTTGGATTATTTTTAGGGAAAATTTTGCTTTTTTAATTAAATTTTTAGTTTCTTGTGATGAATTATTATAAGTTTTAACTTTTGATATGATTTGCTACTATCATAACATTTAAGATTCAAATTAAAAGAAAAGTTTATTGCTTAAAAAATTGAAAAATGAAATCGTTCTAAAATATTGCTGCGCCACCTACAATGCAAATGTAACTTATCATATGAGTGTTTGTGTGGTTGTATTGTTGCAATATAATACGATAGGAATTCTGAGAAACTTCTGACAACAAACTGAGGAAGGAGAATAAATAGTTTTTTAACTTTGTCTCATCCTAATGGATTTATTAAATGCTACTATTTTTAATGTTTTCAAGTTATTAATTTATTCTTTTTACCATATTTCTACAAATTAATCACATTTATTTAGGTGTAAATTTAATAAATTAACTTTGAAATTTTTATTTCTTACCATTTTTAACTGAAATCATTTGATGGATCAAATGTCTTATGATCTTTAAATTCATTTGCCTTTTTAAGGGTTGGAAGTAAGATGCATGTGGATTTTACACAATGATAACTTTTAAAGTGTTAAAGTAGAACACTGCTATCATTGAACTTATGATTGCCCATCCAATTTTTTTGTATTGACACTAATTCATTGAATTTTAGTGAGATATACCCATATTTGAAGAAGTATACAAAAGTGACCAAAATTATCATCCTGCCTATATTGAGGATTATTTAGTTGAAACCAGTTTGATGATTCTGAGTTAATTTTATGCATACTTACAAGAGAAATGGAATTTTCCAAAATAAGTAGTATAGTTTTTTCATGAAAACTGACACCCATTGAATTTCACACTAAAGTTACTAATTAATGAGGTTAATCTTCCTGAAGGGGTAATATTTTCAAATAGATGTTAGAATGATATATTTTATTGCCATTTATTGAAACAATAAACAAATGTATAAATTTTACAGTGAAAATTTGACAAAATTGAAAAAGTAAGTTGAGGTTGTATAATTGTGTTTGTTGCTGTCATTACCTTTCTAAAGTGCTGCAGAATGTGTCAGTGTGTTCTTAGCCAGCTAAGTGGTGTACCTGGGCTCAGTAATTGCTGATACTTATTTTATTAATAATATAAAATTAAGTAGATATTGTATGAAAAGTTAATTGAACTATGCAATGATAAATATTTATTCTGAAGTTATTCCAATGTTTGAAAAAAATTCTTTTACACTGAAATGTTTTTAAGGTGACCACTTACTAATCTAGCCAGAGCAGACTGGGAGGTATGGTTACATTTGATTTCCTGCAGACAGCCAAGGCATATTCATGTGTACCAATGGTGTGAACATGTAACATGCCATATTAAATTTATTTGGTTGGAGGGAAAGTTCTGTCGTATTTAAAATACGACAGAACTTCCTAAAAAAACTGCCTGCCTATTTAAAAAAGGCAGGTGATTTTTCTTGTGAATGAAAAAAACATCTGGCTAGTGAGTCAGTAGGATTTTTTTTTTTTTTTTTTTTTTTGCTGCTGTATAATATAAAAGGTGCTCTTTTTTACCGCTCATCATTTACTTGTAATATTTAAAGGGAAAAACATGTTGGTAGATAAAGTGCATTTACGATACTGCATTTTATATGAATTCCAAAAAGGAAGCAACGCATCTGTTGCACGTAAAAATTTATGTGCGGTATTTGGAAAAGATATTGTAAATGTTCGTAGTTGTCAAAGATGGTTTAGCAAATTTCGTTCCGGGGACCTGAGCCTCAAAGAAAGTGTTCGATCTGGACGACCATCCCGATCGATAATGATGTTTTGTGATCCATGTTGAAAAATAATCCGCATTTAACAAGTTGAGAAATTGCAGAAGAATTTGGCATTCATCATACAACTGTTGGAGATCACTTTAAATCTCTTGGGTTTGTGTTAAAGCAAAGTGTTTGGGTTCCACATGAATTAATGGAAAAGAATTTGTCTGATCGTGTAAGAATATGTTCATCACATCTGATTAGATACAATGTGGAGCTGTTTTTGGACACTCCCCGTATTCACCTGACATTGCACCCTCTGATTATTACCTGTTCAGATCTCTGCAAAATTATCTAACGGGAAAAAAATTCAAGTCTTTTAAAAGTGTTTCAAAGGCAGATGCAGACTATTTTAACTCCATGGATGAGAACTTCTACAAAACAGGAATTTACAGGTTACCTGGAAGATGGCAACAGGTTGTAACAAATAACGGAGCATATATAATTGATTAATATTAAACACATATTTTTATAAATGAATTCAAATATTTTCTTTAAAATACGACAGAACTTTCCCTCCAACCCAATAGTTTATATTTTTCATTTGAATATAGTTCATTATTAGTAAGAGAAAAGGCAGTGGCTGTTTCTTCTTGGTTACCTTCATTGGCAAGTCTTTTAATGACCTCATTTCTTTTAATGTTAACATGTAATGGGATTGATTGGAGATGGTCATTTTGGGTCTGAGAGTTCTTTCTCCATTTTAATAAAATAGATGTACTGGTTTCATCTTTTGTGGAAGACCAGTCACTAAGATTTTTTTAATACACTATGGCTCCCCATAAAATTTATTTTCTCGATGTAGCTCATTATTCTAAAGGCAACTCAGTTTTATTGTTTAATTTTTAGTGGACTGTGATCATTTGATCTATGCATTTCTAGTCATGTGACTAACTCCATTATTTAGAATTTCTTGAGTATCTACTGTAAACCTTCATTAATCAAGGCTCTATTAAACTGGACTTCATTTAAACTGGACGGCCATTTAGATGTACTGACATGCATATTTATGTTCATACAGTAATGTATTTTTAATAAAATAATAAATTTTAATTATTTTATTTTATTTTATTTATTTATTTATTTTTGTATTTAATAGTATGTTTAATAAAAGACAATGTATTTTCGTTGATCTTGGATGAGAGTCAAGCCATATACTTTCTCTTTCATACCACCGTCATCACACTTACTTTCAATCTGTGTACTTTTTATAAAGATCTCATCAAAATTTGTGTTGCAGTGTCTTTTTTGTGTATTTGAATACCTGAGCATGTCATTCAGTAAACCTATTGAAGAAAAAATCATAAACATTAGTTTCTTTCTTTGACTAAATTATCTTAACACATTGTTAAAATGCTATTCATGACTTCCTAACTGAGCAGCATCCAACATGGATTAGTTATGTAGAGTGCTTTACTACTTTATTGAATACTATTGTACTGCTGTATTTTATAACCTGGAATGCTTGATCTAATTCTGTTACATTTCTTTGTGGCTATTTAAGATAAATATGAAGACAAAAATTTTGATCTTGAAAGATTACCTGCTGACTAGCTATTATTAATTTGTGGATAACTGAAGTTTACTTTGGCCATAGGAGTTATATCAAGTGTGGAAGGATTTGAACTCAGTTGTAATTTTCATTCATCCTTCTGTATTATACCATTTGTTATATACCATTTAAAAATCCATTATTGTTTTGCATATTCTTTTATTAGGGATGCAAGAAATCCTTAACTTTTGTTCTCCTTGTTTTCATAAACTTGATGCAAATGAAGATTTTTTTGTTTTTGCCTTATTTTTGAACCTGACAGAAGGTGTGCAGAAAGTGTAAATCAGAGTATGGACTTTTCTTTAAGCACTTCTATTTTAGCATATATTGTTAGTTCTGATGGGTTTTCTTTCTACATGGATTGTATCTAAAATCGTGTGTCTGTTCTGGTATACTTGTACTTTACCTGGAATTTAATTCTACAAGATGGTGGAAAATGTTAGGTGGGAGTCCTTGTAATACAGAAGCAGGGGCCCAACAGCTGACTCAATCCAGTTCTTCACCTGCCTTCAATACTTACAGTATTGTAGATTCCAAAATTTGATTACTAATTTTCTATATTTGGTATTTTGTTTAATTTGAAAAGTCTGCTATTTTGTATATGCATTAGCAGAATGATTGATGGTGGAAGTTTCAAACACTTAATGTTCAATGACTGGAAGTTTCAATTCCACTCAAGCTGCAAACATTAGCAATATGCTCTTGCTGGCTAATATAGAGGTAACTTTTTTACTTCCTTGTAACCTGAACTTTTCACGCGGTGTCATTTCCGCATAAGATTGGATAAATATGCTGAAGGAATAGATTCTGAAAGAAAAAGCTGCTGAATCAGAAGGTCTGTGGTGTTGAATGTGCTATGGACAAAAAGGATGTAAAGTTTATTGACACTAAGCCTCTCACTGACTTTTACAACCCTATGTCTTCCATAGAATATAAAGCTGAGTATTTGTGTTTACCCATCTGGTCGTATATTCCAAGTTCATTGTGATATTTTCAATGCTACTGTTTTGGTCATTTGAGAAATGCTTGCAGGGGCAAACTTGCACACCCTGCACAGTAGTTGGCCTCAATAGCTGCACTTCACTGCAAAGGATGCATGCATCAATTGACACAGAGAACATTGCTTCTATTCTCAAAGTTGTCCTTAACGGATATTTGAGAGAGATATCACCATGATAAAAATGACGAATGATCTTGCCATTAGGCCTAAAAACAAATTACCTCTTGCACCTCTCAGTCTGTAATAAGCAATGCAAGTGTTGCCAAAAAAAGTTACTAGATCTGTATCTATTTAAATTGAGCCCATTACTCTTCCTCTTTTAAGATTACCCCCATTGTCTACACAAAAACCAAATTTCTCTCAATTTCAAATAGTGAGAGAAAAGCTCCTCTAATTCAAAAGCCAAAAAGGTTTTTAAATTAAAATCTTCAAAAAGGAGGGCTCTCGCAAGTCCTTCATATCCACCTGTAAAGTTTTGTCCCTGAAGCCTGATGCTGTAATTCTACATCCCATGGGCAAAGATTTATCGTTATTGTGATTGACATACAACTCGCTCTCCAACTCCAGGAAAGGTGCTTTTCAATTTCAAACATAACTACCTTTGTTTCATGGAACTGCCATTTATTTTTATTCAAGCCTTAATGATATCTAGCCTGTAACATAAGCTGATACATGTTTTACACTCCAAGAAACATTCCTATAATCTAATAGTAACATTTCCATTCAAGAGATTAATCGCTTTATAAAAGATTGGTGACAATGGTACAGTGTCTGGAAATGTTTGCATATTTACCTGCAATAGGTTCTCCAGTACTGCACATCACCTAAATACTACTCTACTGGCTATGTGTATAAAAACTTCATGCCTGATTATTGCCACCACATGTCATTTACTAAGGGGAAATTTTTTTATTAGCTGAGCTGCTGCATACTTCAATTTTGTAACTCACTGAAGTGAACAACCATAATTATATGTGTTGAAGTAATGACATTAATTCTTGTGGTCAGCAGGGAGAACAGTTTATTTCCGACTACTCTCTGTTTAATACAGACAAGAAAACTTATTTCTACATTCACAAGAATCTTTCATTCTCTGGATCTGGCCATTTTTTTCAATACAGTAAATGCATTATATTATTTAATTCTGAAATTTTCCCATTTCTTTTATAACATCTAAATTAAAATTATTTCTAAAATGAAACAATACCTTTATTAACTTCTGGCATTACAATCCATCATCAAATATAAGAATTGAGAATTCTTTCTTTAACTCTTTTGAAACATAATGAAGTTGATGTGTTGTCAAGATTAAATATTACAATAGTGATAGAGTCCTTAGGAAATAACCATTAAGATCATCTGAAATCTTGTTTCCTACTTTTTCATGTGTTATTTCAAAAGCATTTTTTTAATATTAAGTTTTTAATTATCACAAAAGCATGAAAAAAATTATAGATTCTGAAAAATTTTGAAAAAATTAATTTAAATATTGACTGTACCTCTTCAAATTTTTTAATTACACATTATGATCAAACCCAGAAAATCTATTTTTGAAGGTAAATATTAAAATTTATCTCTTGCTTATTTCTTTATAACAATTCTTATGAAATTTTACTTCAGTCATGAAAAGTTAATTTATATTCTTGTATGTTTTTTGCATCACATCTTTATTTAAAGGAATTGGATGCATTTAATTGAATAACATAATAATCATTTTCATAATCACAAAAAATGAATTAATGAATATATATAAAAATCTATGTAAGTCTTTACATTTGATATGCATTTGAATTCAATACAATTCTAATACATATCCCTTGTAAAGTTATAAACATTTGAATATTTGAAAAAAATGAAAGCTTAATGCAAAAGAGGAAATACCGCAAAATCATTATCATAAGGAAAAATTTTATGGACAGAAAATATAACCTATAACTGAACTGCCGAAGAATGAGGGATTAGAAATTCATTTATCAAAGAAGATATGCAATGAAGTTCAAACAAATCTCTTGTTTTTTTTTTTTTTTAAAAAAAAAATACATTCCTACACTAGAAAAAATAATACTCTTCACTTTTTTTTTTGTTTTGAAAAAATATTCCTACTTTTTAATAAACAACGTCTGTCACTTAAAAATTCAGTAATTTAAATGATATTGTTGAATTTTGCTTTCTTATAATATTGCTAATGTTATGCTCAGTTACAGGCCCTTGAGAAAGGAGATGAAAAACAAAAAAATATAAGTTGTTGCTTGTACTACAGTTGAGGAGCACAAACCTTCCCAAATCAAATTTTATTTTCAATTTTTGGTTTGTCTTGCAATCACCATCAATAACTGTTTGTGTATTTTTAAATATTCAGGTTATAAAAATTGGTATCAGCGGTTATCCTAAAATGTCATGCCTGTCTACTGGTCAGTTGCGGCCTTCTTAATGCTCACTTCCGAAACTACATAAGTATGATGTTTTCAGTTTTGAGTATATTTTCCTAAGTTGTTGCAATAGTTTATCTGGCTTCCGAATTAAGCAGTTTAAGCTTATATAATTTTACAATTGAATGATATTAGGCATCCAAAATACATAACATTATCCCATGAACATTATAATACATGTATTCTTATCCATTTACTAAAGCAATTTTTTTTTTAAAAAAAATTGATTTTTGTTCTAAATGTGTTTTTTCAAAATGTTCTAAATATGAATGAGAATATACAAGTGATCCCTAATCAAAATGTTCAGAACACGAAATTCTAAGAAATATAGGAGAAAGAAAATTTAAATACCAACTATTAGACAATAAAAATATTTTAAAAAATACCATTTATTTGACTGACAACTACAATATAATGGGTCAGTATACAAAAAAATTTGTTTTAAATATATGCAGCTTTCTAATGAGCTAAATTAGTGATTTCAGTTTTATGACAAATTCAATTAGAACATCTTACTAATGGTAAAAGATGTTAATTTATAGTATCAACATCTTTGAAAGGTAAACAATTTCATAAATCCTTTTTCACCCAAACATTCGCCAATCTGTGCATTACTTCAAGATCAGATGTTATTTTCTCAGTTGGCACAGCTGTTGATGATATAATAGTCATAATCCAAAATATTAATAATGCCGAGGGTATTGATAATGCTGTACATAAATTCACTGGAACAATTATATGTGCAACTGATACTGCTATTCCTAAAAGTTCCTCTACAATACACAGTTGTTGCAAACCCTGCTGAAATGCTGAATGTTAAAACAATTACAAGAAGTTATCAGTTACAAAACACTTACCAGAAGTTTATTATTTCAAAAATACCCTATAATGGAGAATCTTATTGTTTTTAAGAGCAAAAGCAATGGCTCACAAAGCTTGTTGTCATAGTCAGAATGACAGTCTTGCTATGTATCTTGAATTACATCTTCGACATCCAGTAAGTAGCTATAGAGAAAATTAAAGCCAGTCAATGTAAATTTATAAAGAATTTTCCATACCCATTGTAAAAACTAAAGCTGTAGTATACTCCTCTCCTGAGGACATTGCTAACATCCTTGATAAAACTTTTGTTAGGGTCAAGGTAAGGGTTTACTTTCTTTAAGTAAACTCAGGTGTCGCAAAGCCATCCAGAGGTATCCCAGTGATTTGTCCTCTTCTTCCTCCCTTCTTCTACTTTCTTTTCTTTTTTTCCTCTCATTGTGGTTATTTCGTGTAAGGTTAAGGGGTCCCCTTGGTTAATGAAGAAAAATTTCTCAAAGAGATATTTGATCAATAGTTAACTTTTTTTTTTTGCTTACTTTATATCTGTGGAAGAAGTGCAAATAATTGCTTAATATCCTTAACAAATTTTTAAATACATTTTCTTATGCTGATTGAACATCACTCCTTCAAGTTTATCAATCACTTATTTTATCTCTAATTGATTATGGGTGTGTATATGAATCTGCTATGTCTTCAGTTTTATGCAGATTGGTTACTGTACATTACTCTGCTTTGAAGATATGTTCAAGAGTATATTGCTCATTACCCATCTACAATTTTCATTTGGCTTGAGACTTAGCAACTGTCTCTCAATTATTAGCAAGGTAATGTCTGATCTAACCATCCATTACAATCTTTGTCTCTTTCTAGAGATCATATGATTGTTAGCCATATAGAATACCACTGTTTCTCACGGGAACCACAAACCCCATCTATTTCTAATAGACCTATGTTGTATTAATTTTGTTTAAAGGGTATTTATTTGCCAATACTAGTCATTACTGTCTCCATGCAACTTTTTCCATCTTTCCCGCAGAAGCTGTGGCATTAAATCTGTCTTTCAGCTTGCGAGTACTACAAATAAATATAAATTTTGCATGCATACTGATTACTTGGATGTTATAGAAACATTGGAAAATTCGAATACTGGCTGTCATCCTGTTATGTTCAAAATTTTTCAAACATTGAATTCCCTTACTGGCAGGGGATATATGAAATTCTGTTGGATCCCATGTCACATTTTTCTTGACAGTGATTTAAAGGCTAGCACATCTGTTAATGTTACATTGACTTTGCTTCAACTATCAATCCCTCTTATAAATGTTAGAAAGGATGTATAAAAAATGCATATTTATTCTCTCTGGAAGGAGTTTTGGAACATGCAGGTAACAAACAGATTGTATGCCAATTTTCCAGACATCATTCATCTTCAGTTTGACTGTTATAAAGTGTTGATGTAAAACTAACTCATCTTTGTGTATCAGATATACACATTTCACACATTGCATTTGTTCTTAAATAAACAAAATCTTTGGTGCAAAATGTGAGGAACCATTTACTGTTTATCATATTTTAATATCATGCACTGTTTAATGTTTGTCATTTTACCTTTTTTAACACTGATTTACTCCACAAATTTTTTTGCCTTTTTTTAAAGCAATAGGTTTTACACAATTTATTTAAATGTAATAGTTTATTTTTAATTTGCATTATTATGTTTGTCTTGAATTTGATTTTTTTCACTTTACATTTGATTTCTAATTTAGTTATATACGAAGTTTTCGTATTTTAAGCAGTTTTTAATGTTGGCTAGGTTTAATTCAGAAAGATTACTTTTTAAAACTTAAGTTATGGCACAATTTGTCATTTTCTTTTTGGACCTTTTTTTTTTTGTGCCACAGAACCCAACCATCCTACTATCCTTGTTTTAATTTATCAGAATAGGACAATATTCTAAAAGAATTTCAAAGCTTCATAAAATTTAATTTCCTAGAATCACCTGGATGAGTTCAAAATCTTACAGATGAATTATCTTATTGAAATTAAATCTCATTAAACTATTTGGATCTTATTAAAATCTGTTTTTTTTTTCTTTTTTTTTTTTTTTAATTTACTACCAAATAAACAAAATTATTCACTTGTGGAAAGCAATTTGCTTTTGCTATTTAGTTATGATAAATTATCGTCAAATGTGAGGATTTTCTGTGAATAACAATTTAATGATCTGAAATTTTAAAGATTTATGACATCTAAAACATTAGAGAGGCCAACGATATAATTATTTACAAGTATCTGCTTATTTAGATGATCAAGAAAAGCATGTAATATTATGAATTTAAAGATCAAAAGGAAATGTTTGAGAAATAATATAAATGAATTTGAAAAATTTGTAACTGTGTAAATGAACTTTTGAAAAGTTTGTGATAGTATAAATGAGCTTGAAGATTCAATGATTAAGTACATTGTTTTGTAACTTCAGAAGAGCAAAATTATTCTTTATGTATTACAATATAACAGTCTTTTGAACAATGAAACAATTAAGTCCATGTATAAAGGTTGAATAATTTGATATCCATATATAATGGTTGAATAATTTTAATAATATATCCATGTATAATGGTTGAATAATTTAACAAGAGTTAGAAAATCAGCAGATCAAATTGCTTTTTTTTATTAAATCGTAATGATAAGAAAAAAGAAAATGATTTAAATTGAAACTTCATGTAAGTAAAAACTGTGCTTATTTAATTTTCATCTTTCTTTTCTCAGTTTTAATTGTATAAGTTCACAGCTAATCACTAGAAAGGCACCATGTGAACTAATTTAAAAAATGTAAAAATATCTATGAGGGATGATCCTCATAGAAATAATATGAAAAGGTACAAAACCACGTACAAATTTAAACGTTATTCAAAATAAACACTATAGGCTTGAACACAACGATCCCACCAATGAACAAGCCTCAGGATTCCTTGTTTCCAGAGTTCCTGTGGCCATGACAAGACCCAGTCCTTCACAGCGTCCTCTTGTACGTCGTCCGAGTTGAAGCACTTCCCTTTTAGATGTTTCTTCAGTCGACCAAACACATGGAAATCGCAGGGCGACGTGTTCAGACTGTAGGGCGGGTGGTCCAATGTCTCCCACTTGATTGGCCAGTTCCTTTTGTGTGATTCTGGAAATGTGTGGACATGCATTATCATGGAACAGAACTACACTCTTCGTGAGCACCCCTGGTCTTTTGTTCTTGGTTGACCTTCATAGACGTTTAAGTATCTCACAGTTCACATTGGAGTTAATAGTTTTTCTGTGCTCAAGGAATCTTGTCCTCATATTAACTCCCACATCATTTGGGCATTGCTTTTGATAAGAGCCTTTGCATGCACATGTCCTGCGTAAATGGGCGCCTGCACATGATCCAATCCTTGTCAGACTAAAATCACATCTCAAAATGTCTCACTACTTTCTCCCAAGGTGGAATATGCAAATATTTCACTGTTACGTTTTTACATTGTTTTGTGAATTTTCATTTGATCACCCCTTGTTTTATTATGTACAGTAGTTAAATAATTAAAAGAATTTTGAGTGTTTTTTGAAAATTTTTATTGCTGCTGTTAATTCATTTAATGCTTTATAAATAATCATAAACTTTATATCTAATGAAAATTAAGAACATTCATATATTGGCTTTTAGGAATTTTTTGTCAATAAAAGATTTTGAAAATGTGATTGAGGAATATTATGTGTGCATAATAACAGCTATATTTGGCTGAAAATAATGGTAGAGTAATATTTATTTAATGTTTGATTGTCAGCACTTGTGATGTTGCATAATTTGTGGAAAACTTGATACTTTTGAAATCTTTCTCTTGCAAATGTTTACAAACACTGGTTAATTGAAAAGTTTTGAATGCTTACATAGTTTTTATGTAATTAAGTTTTAAATTAAACTATGTTTATGAAATTTTATGTAGTCTCTTTAATAGATTATTTTTTCTAGAATTTCACTGGCTAGTATTTCCTCAAATGTGCATGCTGGTCCTGCGAATGCTCAGGCTGGTTCTATAAAAACCCCTAGTGATCTCTCTTCAAGAGCTCATGCTGCTCCTTTGGGAAATTCTGGTACCGATGCTTCTGTAAGAAATCGTGCAGTCCCTACAGTAGTCCATGCTGATTCTCCTCTGAAAACCCAAGGTGGTTCTGCAATTTTACGAGCTGATTCTTCCAAAAATCGGGGACCTTCATATGTCCGCATTGATTCTAATTCTAGAAGTCATTCTACTGATCATATATCACAAATTCATGCTGCTGATTCTTCAAAAACTCGTGGAGACCCTTCCCCAAAAACACGTGTTGTTGATCCTTCGCCAAGATGTCGTTCTGTTGATACTACTCCAAGAGTACATGTTAAAGATTCAGACTCTGCAGTAAGAACAGATGTTGCCAAACCTTCTCAAAGAATTAGAACTATTGATACTTCACAAAGAATATTTCATGCTCTTGATGCTTCTCCAAGAACTCCCAGAATTGATCTTACTCCCAGAACACACTCTGCTGATCCTGCTTCAAAAACTCGTGCTGCCGATTCTTCAAGCACTCATGCAGGTGCTTTTTCAAATGCACGTGCTTTTACTAAGCGAGATAATGTACGAAAGGAAATTAACTCGGCTTTTCCTGCTCGACGTCATTACGAAGCTGAAGGCAGAGCAAACGAGGATCCAATTGCGCCAACTCCAGGCTCTCCTCGTTATTGCAATCGACCAAAAAGAATATTACTTAATGCAGAAGCTGCAAAAAAATTAAAGTAAGCTTTGATTATCAAATTCTAAGCTAATTTTTATCGCGTTAAAATTTTTGAATACTTTATTTAAATTTTTTCATTTTTCTGGTATTATTTAATTATTCATTTATGATTCAGTTTTTTTATGTAATTTTCATATATTTGTAATATTCCTAACTGTTAATCTATTTTGTGCACTTGTGAAATTGTAATATATTCTGTGTTTAATAATAATATTCTCAGAATATTTATTACATTTTGTAATTGTCTTTTTTAAAGATTTGCTTCAACAATTTAAGTCTTTCATCTTGTACACATGATTATAAAAGTACTGTTTGTACATTCAAATATATTATTTATATGTAAAATGTAAATAAATTTTACATGTTGTAATTTAGGTATAATAAATTGTGTTGCTCAACAATTTTTGTCACATAATTTATCAGTTATCTATAAAGTATTAAATTGTATTTGTCCTTCCTGAAGAATCTTCAAGCTTCTTGACATTCTTAATTATGTTTGTATTTTATTCTAAAAGATTTATCCATATTTAGAGCTTGATTATTTATGGTAGTCTTCATAAATTCTTTAAAATATAATTTTTTGGAAAAATAGTTTTCAGAAACTTTAGTTCTTTGAAATTTATAAGTTTTCTTCTGTTATCTTTCATTTATGAGAAATGAAACTTTTTGCTTAATTTTAAAAGAAAAGTTATTTCCTTTATCTACTTTTATTACAAATCTATTACTATAAATAAAGTTTTTTCATTTGGAATTTTCCCATGTAAAATTTATTTTGTCATTGTATAAAATCAGAAATTTTTTAAAAAAATTATTGAATTTTTGCTATGATTTTACATTATTTCATAGAAATGCTTTCTAAAATTATGTTACAGACTTCTAATTTATGTAAGCATTTCATTAGGAAAACCTATAGTCTATAGAAAAATACACATGGGTCTTGACAATATTTAATACACTGCTGGCCACCCAAATTGCAACACCAAGGAAGATAAGAGATATCACACCAAAATGTTTTTTGTAAATAACATGTTGACCAAATATCAAATGATTAAATTTATAGACTTCTGTGAAGTGTGGTTCCTACCGAAATCAATATCCAGAGTAACCGCCTTTCTTGAAGATCACCGCTGCTACACATCTTTGTATTGATTCAAAGGCACTTTGAATGTGTTCTTGGTGTACAGCAGACCAAGCAGCTTCCACACATTGCCAAAGTTGGTCTGGTGTGGCAGCTGGGGATATTATCTGGGTCAATCCTTAAGCCACATGTTTTCTATCTGCAAAAGATCAAGAGAGCTGCCGGCCTGGAAAGCAATTCAATCTGGCAATTGATGAAGAATCCTTGGACAATGCATGCCACTTGTGCTCACACATTATCCTGTTAAAATATGGCTTTGGGCAAGCCCTGAAGGTAAGGAAGAAGAACTGGCTCCAACACCTTGGAGATGTAGCCTTGGCTGTTTAAAGTGCCAGTAATGTGTACTAGGCGAGTATGAGAGTGATATCCAATACCACCTCATACCTTAATACCCACTGGAGGACCAGTGTTGCAATGCATAATGCAGCTGTTCAGCATCCTCTCTCCACGGTGTCTCCAAGCTTAAATGGAACCATCGTGGTGTTGCTGACAGAAGCATGACTCATCAGTAAAGAGAATTTCATTCCATTCTGCCATCCATGTGCTTCTTTCATCATACCATTAATAGCAGATGTCTGTGGTTTTGTGTCAAGGGTAAAGGAAGCAATGGACGTCTTGCGGACAGACTGCTCTGCTGTAAACAGTGCTGACTGGTATGCGCAGACATTCGAAGATGTGTTGCAGACTGAATTTGCTATGCTATGGTTCATGATGTATCTGAGTGATCCATCACTGCCCATGTGCACAATTTGCCTGTCATCACGTGAAGTGGTGCATTGAGGTGGATGCAATTGAAAACATTGGTTTTGTCTTACCCTTCTGCATCCAACAATCTCATATCTACATTACAGTTGTTTGGTTTAGTCCAACAAAACTAAATTTCCTTGAAAGATAATCCACAATCTCAATAGGCCCTTATCTTTCCTCTGTTGAACTGAAATACTTGATAAAAAAAATGATCACTGTTTTCTGCAAGCCATAACTGATTTTTTTTTTAAACCAGAAGGAAAACAATTGCTGAACTCAAAATTGTCGAAATCTCCAAGCCTTAAATAGTGTTTTGAAGTGGCGTCACACGATGTGCGCCTGTACTGAAATTCTGATCATTTACATATCTCACCTTTGCTAATGCATGTTGTAAATTTCATGTTATTTGCATGCTTCTTTCAGGGTGTTGCATTTACAGTGATCAGCAGTGTATCTAGTTGCATTGCTTGTGTAAATGATCAAAAAAAAAAAAATAATAATTGACACATAATATTCAATTTTTGATTTTATTTTAAGAATCAAACATTTTTTTATTTTCCTTCAAATCTTGTAATTATGTTATTTACTAAAATAGAGTTCCTTTTTTTTTTATGAAATTAAAATAAATAAACATAGACTTTTACATTGACTTTTTTATTCATAATAATTTCAATTGTATGCTATATTAGAACTTTTATCAAAATTGAATAAGGAGAGAAGTATTTGTATATTATATTTAAAATGTACTTGATGTAAAAATTGTGTATTTTAGCAATGTTTGAGAAATTGAAAAGAAGAAAAACCATCTCTTGCTTTTATTACTGGTGCTAAATGAGTTTTTAAACATGTTTTACATTGAATGATCAAACATTTTTGTACTGAAAAGTATGATTCTTGATTTGGCTATGTGATTTAATTCTGAATTTATTACTAAATTCTTTAAATGTGCAATTTTTACTCATTTGTTAACTTCATTATCCCAATTATAGAAATATTTTTTAAAAAAATTTCTCATTTTAATAACAGTTATTGACATATTTTTTATATATTAATATCTGTTATTAAAATAAGAAAAATTTTTTATAACTAATAAAATATTTTAGGAGACTTCAAAGGTGTGTTGACGATGTTAATACTTTAAGTCATATTATACAGAAGTATTCTGAGTATAAACGAAAAGGAGTGAAATATCCTATTGACCAGATACAGGAATATATTCAGAAAGTGAAGTGTTTTGTGTATGATGAATCAGATGAATCAGAAAATGAATATGGTCCTATTTTTGTGAATGAACATTTAGAAGAATTGCCTACCAATCATGAAGATGAGGCAGAGGAAGATTATTCGGAAGATAGGTAAATTTTTTCATTTACATAACAATTCCAAAGATATTGTATTTTTTATCATTTCAAAATAGTTTTTCTTATAATTTGCATCAAACTATGTTTTTTACAAAGAATCTTATTTAAAAATTTAGAAATTGCTAAAACTTAACAAACAGGAAGATAAAAATTAATGACTAGATATTTCAGTTTCTTCTTTAATAAAATTTTAAGTGTGCAATACGCTAGATTTTACTCTGGAATAATATCCCTTAAAATAAATTATTCAGGAAATTTTTATTTACTTCTTTTTGATTTTTCCATTAAATGCACATGTATCTTGGTTGGGAAAAGATTATTTCTTATGCAGTGTTAGAAGTTATAAATATGCTATTATTAATTTCATATTTTTTATGTTCTTAATATTTAATTGGAAATAATTATTATCAAAACTGTTGATATTTTCTTTAGTTTTATAATTTGGCTGTTTCTTTTCTCCTGCTCTGATTTTTTCTCTAACTTGAAGGATTTTAAATGCTTAGATATCTTTCTTAATCTTTTTCTCCTAGTTGAATCAGCCCTTATTTATGTGTTAAAAGGATTTTAGAACAACGAAAAAAATTAATATCTATTTTCACTAATTAAAATTAAGAAAAATAATGTTGAATAAATTAAGTTTATACTGAACAATTGCAATCATTGAGCTTGAAAAGAAAGTATAAATATACGTAACTACCATTTTGCACAAATTTTACTGTCATTATAATAAGTTCATTGCTTTTCACTAGAGGACATTTCAATTTTTTTTTTTTTTTTTTTTTTTTTTTTTTTTTTTTGCATTTTTGATTGCTTATTGACGATCATAAAACAATGAAAGAGAAGCAAGCTTCAAGTTTTATTTTATATTGGTAAAATGAGAAATTGCTGTGTTAGTTAAAAGATTTTGTTAAAACTCTATATAATATGCCAATAATTATTTTCATCTTAACAAAATCATAGGATGGTTATTTGTATTAAATAAGCAAATTTAAAGATTATTGGTTCAATTATTAACTTGAATTTTGATTGACAATAATACATAATTTGTACATTGAAAAGTAAAAAAAGAGGTTGTTCAAAAGCTTTCTTTATTTAATATCTTCCTGATCCCGTAGTTCATAAATTTCAACTTTAGATGACAGTTGGCCCATTTAACACCAAAAAAGCTTGAGAAATATGTATTTTTGTACAAATATAAAAAGTATTGCAAGACAATGCTTAATATTCGTGATGAAGTTTGAGCCTATGGGAAAGTTGAAGCTGTTAAAAACACCCCAGGTGTAGGATCAAGCCCAGACTCAAGACTCATCAATGAATGTCTGGTGTTTATAAAGATGTACTAGCATGTAAAATGTATGGAAAGGGGGAGATATTGATAATGGTTACAAAATTTCCATTTTTCAACGGTTGGTGCCATTGCTAAAGCTTCCAGCATAACATATGATATGGCATTGTGGCTAATAGATATATATCATGTTTCTTCTAAAGGTTGTGTTTTCTAAGGATTTTATATATATTCTAGAGCTATATTAATTGATTTTGTAACTGATTCCTTAAATAAGCATAAAAAATTCCTAACTTTGAAAACACATCTCAATTTATGTCATAGAGAAATATTGTAGAATAAAATTTGTTGGGAAAGGGCAAAATTTTTCTTAACATAATCATAGGGACCCTATAAACTATATAAAAATTTAAATCAGTAAGCCGTTATAAATGTTATGAATTTTTCCAAAATTGAATTTTTTTAAATCTTAAAATGATGTAACATTAAGCTTACTTTATTTTAAACATTTTTGAAATAGAAATTATGTCTCTGTTGAATGGTTTGAGATATAAAGGCTCACAAAGAACTTTATTGTGTACTTTGTATATGTGTGTGTGTAAATATATTCTATGTGTACCCATATGTATATATAATATTTTATTCTGTTTTACAGTTTTACAGAAAACCCTGTTGGGCTAAATGAGGATTTTGACAATACTCTGAGGCAAGCTAAAGTAATTATTGAGCAGCAACTTCAAGAAATTGAACGTTTTACTAAAGTTGAATCGAAACGTACTGTCAATAAAGTTCGTTCTAGTGGTGAAGGTAGCTACACAGTTAAAATAAATATTGGTGCTCGTAATTCCCCATCTGATGCAGTAGAATTTACGCCTCTATTACAAAATATTAAAGGTGCAGAAAATTCTCAATTGACTCGTCAAAATATAGCTAACATTGAATCTCATGCTAGAGTTTTTGATAGAAATTTGCATAAGGAAAATCGTCGGTCCAATGTGAAGGATAATAATTTATCTGATAAGATAGGTAGACTCATTCTTCAAAATGTAACCCAAGGTTCACTTTCGGAACATCCAGATTGTCCTAGAGAAAATATGGATTCCATTTCTGTATCAAGTTCTGAGCTTAATCATAGCCATTGTGGTGAAGTAGAACGTAAAATAATTATGGATATTCTTAAACGAGATAAAAAGGCTGAAAAGTTGTATGGTGGGAATCGAGACTTTCGAATTCGTACAAACTCTTCTAATAACTCTGAACCTCTTGAGGATTCAAACAGTGCCTTAGTAACTGATACAGGTGTAGCAGCTACTTGGGGTGGATCAAGTACACAGTTTTTCGATGATGAAAATGAGGATACAACTGAAACAACAAGTACATTTTTTTTCATACTTTTCTATTCTTATTTAACCATTTATTATTCTGATTTAACCATTTATTATTCTGATTTAACCATTTATTATTTTGATTTAACCACTTTTATCAAACAGTTGGGTGAATTGTTAATCTTGTGAATTTTTTTGCCATATGTTTAATTAGAATAAAAAATATTTTTATATGTTTTTACTTAAAAATGTTGACATCTATCTGAATCTCTATTTTATTACTTTACATAACTTCTTGGCTTAGAACACTTGATCTTCTTTAAGAAAATATCAATCATGTTTAATGACTTATATTTTTATCTACTTCACAAATTATTTTATTTTTCATGATCACTATAAATCGTCTCAGCTGTAATAATTTCATTTTAAATGTATACATTATCTGTGAAATTGTGTGTGAATAATATAAATTGAATCTTAAATTGGAGAATCATTATTTCTGGGTGATTGAATAAAATTTTTAATTTTTATTATTTTTCATTATTTTTAGACTTACTAATTGCATGCTACTTAGAATTTTCCGTTCAAACATTATGCTTACTATATCATATTTCTTGATTGATACTAAAAATGAGTAACTCCTTTAAATTGACATTTCTATTTCCAAATAACTTTTAAGTATATAGAATGAGGTATTTTACTTTGTTGTAAACTAACTGTCAATATTTGGCATTTTAATACTAAATCTTACTTATATTATTATTAAAGATTTAAATACTTTACAGAAATATTTCTAATGGGATATTTGACTCAATAATATTTATTTAGAAATATGTTTATTGGTGGATAATTTTTCAGCTATATGCATTTTGATAAAGAGATTTTGAATTTTGGGTCTTTTCTAACCTTAAAAGGGAAGCAAGCCTGTCAGATGCTAGGAAAAGTAGAGAGATATTTTATAAAAATCCTTGCACCGTTATTTAATAGCTTTTAAAGCTCTTGCGGAAAATTTGGTTATAATGAAAGTGTTTTTAAATTAATTTCAGGAAGTTAATTGTTCTTATGTTTTTAATCTAAATAAACAAAAAGAATTAAAAATGTTCTGTTCATTTTTATTAATTAATAATAAACAGAACATTATTTAAATTTTATGTCTGTAAATTTATAATGGTCATGTCTCTTTTATAATTTTTTACAAAAAAAAGAAGAAGAAAAGAAAGAAAAAATTATATAAGAAAATAAGATTATAATATTATCTTAATATGATTTGGTAGTAAGCAGATGTTTGCTATTAGGAACTAGAACATTGATAAACATTTTACTAAAACTACATTGAAGTACAGATAATAAAAATTAAATTCAACTTTGAGCTTTGAATTACTGCAATTTCCTGTATATAATCCGCTGATTATGAGTTAAAAAGAAGTTCAGAATTTCATTGTGCCAGTTATACGCCACTGTGGATAATCTTATAAAAAACATTCTCCATCAGAAAAGCTTACTAGAAAGCTTTGAAAGAAATACTGCTTATGTTTTATAAAATAAATAACAGGTAGTACCACAACACAGCTGAGTTATTTAAACTATAATCAGCTTCATCCAATTATGTTCAAGAACGAATTCTGTTCCTCATAAATATATTACATTTGCATTCTGCTAATGTCATTTTGCACTTTCTCTTGATGAGAGCAGTTTTGTTTTGAAAATATTCAAATTGATATATCTTCCTATAGAAGCAAAAACATTTAAGTTACGCAGCAGATTTTCAAGTAAAAGATATAGCTAAAGTAAATAAAGAAATGATGACAAACGTGTTAACAAAAAAACTACCAAAAGGGGTCATTTGACCCATTTTCCCATTAATTTTGCCGAATAAAAAAAATCCCCGATATGTTTTTTAGTGTTAATGAGAAGTGAAAAACAAAACATGTGCACCAGAAAAGAAACATGTATAAAATATACAGTTTGTAAATAATCCATTTCTACTAGTTAATTATTAACAAAGCAAATATATATATATATATTTTAAATATGTCTAACATCGTTTTAAAAGTTATTAGAAGCTAAATGTTTATTGATAAGTTTTACGAAGTGTTACAGAAGATTCTTGTGTTACAAGAATCTTCTCAATATTGTCGCTTTTGATTGATATCTTGCTTTCATCTTAAGTTTATCATACTTTGTGATGAGGTAGATCCAGACAGATCTATTTCATAAAAACTGTTTTTTTTTTTCTCTTCAATTTATTATATTTTCCATCATGCTGTGCATTTTTTTATTTCATGTGACACTCATATTATCAGTAGTACATATTTCAGACTATTCACCAGGAAAAATTGTTGTGGATTTTATGCCGCTGCAGATTATGCGACGCTTTTTTCTTTTTACTCAAAAAAAGTTCATGCAGATAATGTGCCACTGTGTATAATATATAGGAAAACCCGGAACTTTTTTAAATTCACTGTTGTGTTTTGATTTAATAGAATCATAAAATTGTTACTTAAATTTTCCATGTGTGAATAACAGTGACAGTGAATCACCTAATGGATAAGTGTAATGGTCCCGCAGCAAAACATAAACAACGCAGATGGATACAAGGTACGCGGCGTATGAATAAACTGGTGATTAGGCAGAAAATTCTAAAAAAAGTCAGTCTGATTGCAGTTCAGTGGAACAAAACTCTCCAAGCGAAACGGTCGCTACTGCATTGAAAAAAATTCAGTGAAACTTGTTAAATGTTATAATTTCCTTTTTGTTCGATAATGTCTCACATATATTAATTGTACCTAATAATTATTGCTCATTAAAAATAGGTATGTTTTGATTAAACTTCAATTGTTTGGTTATTCATCGACATCACTATAATAAGCATTAAAATATAATATTCTTTTTCCGCTTTTTTAAACATAGAAATGTTTATATTCTTGTAGCATATGGCTGGTTCATTAAAGTTAGTTTTAAATTTTTTCAAAAATATAAACTATCAGATCTCTGTTTTGTAAGAAGGCAAAATTATAGAAGCCTATCTAGCTGGAGCATGTGTAAGTAAATTATTCCTGTTCTCGGGCATTTCTAGAGGTATTATGTCTAAGGTCATGATAGCATACACACTATGCAGAAAGATAAGCAAAGCAAAATAATTGATGGAAAAAAAAGCTCAAGTGGAAGCAACCAGTTATTGAAGCAGATTCTAATGCTTGAAAAACTGACAAATGTAGTGGCTACAGAAGTGATATCTGAATTGAATCAGCATCCGGATTCTCTAATGTCAATGATTGAAGTTAGAAGACACTTTCATGAACAGAACATTTATGGCAGAATTCTCTAGCCTTTTGTCGCTCATGTTAGTGGTATATATTGCCTACAGTGGTCTAACTCCTAAATTTTCATCGATTAATAATTGGAAGAAAATAAAATGGTCTGATGAATAGTCTTTCACAGTTTTCCTTACAACAGGATTGATGCAAATTTGAAGGACACCAACACAAGCATGTAATTATGATTACTCCTTCCAAATGTCAAATATAGAGGTGGATTTATCTTAGTATGTGCAGTTACACATTGTGATTTTGTTCTGGGCCAATTGCAACTTTGAAAAAAGAATTACTGGAAAGAAGTATGAACAAATTTTATCTGACCTTGTCCATCCTCTGATACAATCTTTTTTTTCCTGGTCAAGAATTTCCAGGTTGATAATGCACCTATGCATGCTGTGGCACTTGTCATATCATGGTTTGATGAAAACGAGAAGGAGTCAAATTTCTATCTTATCCATAAGTAAAATAAGTAACAAATTGTTAATTTTATTTTAGGTATTTGAAATTATAAATTGTGTAATTATAAAAGAAAAGTTTTTTTTATGGAAGCAATGTTTTAACTGAAAAGGGTACTGTAATTTAAAAATACAAGAAGGAAATAATTAATCATTTAAATGATTAGCAAGATAGTATCACCCTCTGGAATGGAATCCTGATGCACTTCAAATTAAAATTATATCAATTTTGGAACCCACTTATGCATTTTAAGCCTGTTACCTTCATTTGTGATCATAGTATGTTTGCTGTAAATATTTCAAGCAATATAGGGCACTGCAGATTAGTAAGATGTCCATTTGTAATTTAACCCAGATATTTTTTATCATATCCTGCTTTTCAATCCTTAAAAAAGATTTCTGTCTTTTGAAAATTATCAATGAAGATTTTTTCATTTAAATGCATTTACTCATTTAGTTTTAAAACAAAGATAAAAAAATCTCTCTCCTGTAAGCAGTAATATCGCAATAATTCAATTTTAACATTAACTTGAGATTTATAGTAGGTCCTGTTTATTTAAAATCTGCAATGTACAGTTTATCATCCCCAATACATTTGAATATCTACTGTAATTAAATTTATAATAACCTATAAAATTTGTAAGCTCTTTATTACTTGTAAATTGGCTACTTTTTAGAAATCGGGTAGAATTTCATTTCAAAACATCTACTTAATATTCTTTATTTCATCAGTGTGTAGATTTTAATACAATAGTTTAAATAACAAGAAATACAATGATAGTGCACAAAATTAATTAAAAGCATTAATCTTTTTTTTTTTTTTTTTACTTTGCTGTAAGAAGTATTGCTATTAATTACAAAATATAGAAATGTAAATGAGCATCATTTGCATTATATAAAAATTTCAAAGCCTGGAAGTTTAAAAAATAAAATACAGTAGCAATTTAGAAAATGCAGTGAAACTTTGTATGGTATTTTAAAGCAGTAGCACTTTAAGTGAAAAGATTTCACGAGGAAATTGTTTACTGTCTAAACCTTTGGTGTTTTGCAAATTTATAAAATTCAGAGTGATATACTCAAATAAAACTACTTTATAAAGACCGTCTTTTTAAACTTAAAACTAGCTTTTCCATTGTTGTAGCTAAAGAAAACGGCACCCATGTTTTCATGTTTGTTAACTTAATACATAGTAATATAATAGTGGTGAGGTATTCTAGTTTAGTATGCTCTCTCTCTCTCTCAATATATTAATTTTTCTCTTACTAACCTTTTTTTGTAATTACATAAAACTGTATAAAATGTACATGATACAGAAAAATTATTGCTATGATTAAAATTATTCAAAATTTAGTTCAATTTAAAGAAATTATTTTTTATATACTTGTGAATAACAAAATTAATATTTATTAAAATTTTCTATTTTACTAAGAATCTTTTTGCATATTAAAAAAAAGAAAGTCTATTGAGATCTTCATTGATATTTCTAACTTTAAGTGAGATTTTTCATAAGATTCTTACTTTGTCTCTTGAATTCTTAATAGTCCTTTAATTTAAATTGCTTTGTTAGCTCTTTGGTTTTTTCCCATAAAATCTAATGAGATAAAAAAAAAATGCCGTATATGCATCTCTGCCAATTTTTTATGACATTTCCATAGTTTTTACAAAAAAATTCATTTTATGCACGCATTCTGTTTTTACATATTTTTTATGGTTCATGAAAGAAAGTGATTAAGAAAATATAAAAACTCCTTTGATTGAGATGTATGGTGTGTTGTTGAACTATTTTAAAAATATAATTCTTTTAATAATGCAATGCAATTTAATAAATTCTTTCAGCTTTGTAGTTCTTTTCATTTTGAAACAAAAATGAATTATTTAATTCATTTGTTTACTATTTAAAAGCCAAAAGGCAGAATGATCAATTTTCAATCTTTCAAAACATTTCATGGTGACATATTAGTCTTGAATGCTTGTTGTGATTTGGAATCGGCTATAAACTGTAAGTTCTGTTTGAATTACCTCTGTAAGCTGAGATTGATGGTAGTGTGATAAAGAACCAAAGTTTTTGGCTACATTGGCCTGGTTGTTAGGGCAGGCATTGGGTAGTGAATTTGAACTCCGACTTATCCAAAGATTGGTCATGTTCACTAATGGCGACTGAGGCATGTAAAAATATCCTGTGGTTACAATGTCCTCCATGTTCTCATTCCAAATTAATGCCTCTGAGGCTGTTAGAATCTTGGCTTTGGGACTTCTCTGGTTTCCTATCTCTAAAGTGGAAGATCCAGATGGTGCTGCCATCTATAAACTAACATCATACTTCCATCCTAGTTGGGGGGGGGCTCTGTTCAAAAAATGGAAGATACTCTTTCTGACTTCATTTGCCCAGTCCCTGACAGCTTTGCCAAGTCTCATAAATAACTATAACACAACCAAATTTTTACAATTTTTTAACAAAAAAATCATTATGAAATATGATTGGTTCATTTTTTTCCATATGAAGGATCAGGTAATAATATGCTGCACTCAGAGCCAGTTGGTTAGTTCAAAAGTTTGTGGGTTTCAATCTTTGTAGTAGTTTGGAATCCACTTTATATTGTTGGCGCAGCTTGTCCTTTTTGGACCTTGCGCCACAAAACCCAACCACTTTATATTGTAGGTTTTGGTATGATTAGCCCTCACATGCAAAAAATTACTGTTGAGTAACAAATTAGCCTACTAATAACAATATTCATTCCTAGTAGATGTGAAAGGAATTTATATTGTTATGGTCGCTTCAGACTGAATTTTGAACTACTTTAAAATTACCTTATGTTGGAAAAGATTTTGATTCTAATTCACAGAAGTCTATCACTTAATAAGCAATTAGATTATTAATTCGTAAGGTGTCATATTTTTGATTGATAAATATGTTAGGAAGAAAAAATGTGTGACCATCTTATTAGATATGATCCCTTTCATATGATAAAGCTGTTCATTTTGGAGATTAAATTTAAACTTTTTATTCTATGAAAGGAGTCTTTATTAAATACATGAAAAAATATTACTAATATAGATTGATACTAGTGTTATATATAACTATGAGGTAGTTGAAATTATGATAAAGAATTGTCAAATTATATTTAATTACAAAAATTTTCATACAATGTTCACAAAACTAGTCATTCAAAGAAATGTCTTAATTTCCTTGAAGCAAATCTTTAATCTATGAAACCAAGTGATACATACATTTGTCTTGCTTTTGAAAAACATCTTTCACATTGTGCTGATGTGTCAGAGATGCACAATCTTTTTAAAACCAATTGATGCAGCATATGATAAATATTTTGCTTGATTCCCTACATATTAGGGGACTTACAATTATCTGTATATAAGATTCATACAAATATTTATCTAATTTAATAATGGAAGCCGTTTGGGAATTGCGTTTTCCTTATAGTTTGATGATAGTTTCGTCAAATTGCTCCCAAATCGTAGTATTAGAAGTTGTCTGGCTTATATAAAGGGATATCAGTAGAAACTATTTGAATTTAATGCTCTTATTTGTTTTACTATATCATTCCAGCATTCTTTAAACTCATCATCTTGAAAACCTTTTTTCTTTTATCTGGGGTCTAATAAAAATATCTGCATGACAAACTCATTGGTGGAAGTCCATCCAAACCACTTTTTAATCTTTCATCAATTCCCTCCCCAATTTTTCAATTGGCTCCAAACTGTTATTTTTAATTATTTAATTCTCTATATTTTTTACCATTAGTTTATTTAATCTATTAGTTTAAGTCTTGAAGAAAGAAACTTATTTCTCTGAAAAATCTTTTGAAATTATCTCATCAAAAATTTAAAAAAAAAAAAAAAAAATTGAATTTTGCATAATTTTCCGATCAGAATCTATGAAATTCAAATTTTTAACATTTCATATGTTGAATTCCAACAGCTAGAATAATCTTTTTAAAACTCTAGTATACCTTTTTTCCTTAAGTTCTCTTGCATTTTAATCATTATGCTTGAATCAATAGAACTTTTTTAAAATACATTACTGTCTTACTTCTTCAGATGCTTTTTAGTTGAAAGTAATTAAATAATTTTGGACAGTCAAATTTAAAGTGTGGGCAAAACAAAGTAAATATTGTACATTTAAAGGAGGTATGATTGATTTCATATTTGCAATATTATCTTGTAATTGCTGCAATTCCATTGTTTATATACTACTCGGCTCTACAACTCATACTAAATTTTGGCCTCCTTCACCAAATAGCTCTAAATTTTTCTAGTCCTTGACATTTGTCTTCAAATTTTTAATCTTCATCTTTTTCAAATCCTCTTCCACCTCGTTCATCCATCTCTTTCTAGAACATCCTACCTTTCTTTTATACCCCCAGTTTTCTCTCTCTATATATTTTTGTTACTTTTTTATCACTCTTTCTCTCCAGATATCCCAGTCATTGTATTCTTTTAATTTTTATTATACCTTTTTCTTTATTGAGCTTACTTAATTCAGAAGTATTCCTTATCCTCCACATATCTCCATCCCTAATTAGTTCATACATTTTTCTTAGAATTTTTCTTTCAAAGTTAATTTCTCTTCTTTTTGAGTAATAGTCAAGTTTTTGCTGCGTAAGTTAAAATAGATATCATTATAATTTTAAATTGTTTTATTTTTAACCTTCTTGAGTTTCTTAGTTTACTTAAATCTTCTGTTCTTGAGAGCACAGAAGATTTAAGAAGCTTAACATTAAAAAGTAAAGTCTGTTCCCATAAACCAGTCTAACCTTTATCTCGGGATTTATTTCATTTTTTTCTGCACTAATTGAACTATGACATTTAAATTCAGTCACCCTTTCAAAACAGAGCTTAGTGTTCACTATACTAGTGACTGAACCATATCCTCCATCCATATCAAAAATTTAATTTTCCTTCTGTTAACCAGAATTATTGTCTCTGCAATACAGACTATCCAAATTTTAATATTTTGTTTTGAATGTTTTCTATTAAACCTGGGAATAAACTTATTGTTACTTATCTATTTATGAAGATAATAGCTCCATAAAATCCTGGAATTTCCGATCAGCAGAAATTAAGGAGTTCAGCTGCTATTAATATTTTTGATAAATCTGGAATCAAAAGAGCAAATCAAAAAGAATATGGGAAAAATGTAAGCTGTTGACTGTTAAGAATTAAAAAGTAGTGTAGTCAAAATTTGAACTGAACATGAAGAATACAGCGAGCATAAATTAAAGGTGATCGAGCCAGAATGCGAATTCTCGAAGGTCATGACCAAAATTGATAATTGAAAGCAGGAGTGAAAATGTAACTGGTTTAATGAAAGCAAGAATGACCAGTTTCACAAGTGCAAAAAAAGATCTAGAGAAATTCCTTTTTTTTCTGAGTCATCATTACTCGCTTCCTAGGAAGATCTTGTTCTTAAAACTAGTTCCCAGAGGGATTGCCCATTATTTCCTATGATGTAAAATGTATTAAATCTTCAAAATTCTGTATGTTTCCTATGATACTTTAAATAGTTTTGTTTGATTTTAAGGATTGTGTTATTGCCTACAATTGGAAAACATAATATGAAATACAAATTATTTAATCATTATTCATTTAATTCTTAGATTTTAAAAATAATTTTTGTTAGTTTATATTTTTGTACCTTGTTACACATGATTCATGAAGATTATGCAGATTTCTGCATCACTTTTAATGAAAGAGCATGAAAAGAAAATTTTTTTAAGAAATACAGATACAAATGATACATACAAAAGTTATGGCCAACAGTTGGGATTTGAAAATTTATAAAATTCTCAAGTCGCAACTAGTAACCATAACTTCTGTTCTTGATTATTTGTTAGTCTTATGTTTGGGTCAAATATAAATTCAACTAACATTATTTTATTAGCATTTCAGAAAAACAGCATTTGAAGCCTGAGAAAATAAGTTCTTTCAACACATTATCAATTATTAAGTCAAATATTCATTTCTTCTAATCCAAGATGAGGTATCATTTGCAATATTAAGCTAATAAGTCTTTCAGTATTTTTTCATTGACTTATTTTATAAGACACTTGAGCTTCATTATGGGTTCTTTGTAATCATCTAGAAAACATTTCATAATATACCAGAAGTTTTTTTTGTCATGTCACTAATGAGCAATGCCCTATAGTTTTTGACCCATGACTTCCGATGGAAAATGTAACTTTTAGGGAAAAATTCTGATTTAAAGAAATATTATGCTTTATTTATATACTTGTCATGTAGTGAACTTGGAAGAAAACTATTTCACATGGATCAACTAAATGCAAATGAAATAAGGTGTGAAATGTTTGAAAATTTCCTTTTAACAATTGTTAAATATTTAATTTGGTTTTTTTTATCTGTATTCCATTGCATTTTGAATCAATTGCTTATTTAGGACATGAAAAATGTTTGCTGCAAAGTACAAAACTGTTCAACATTTTTTTTCAAAAGTCAAAAGCAGTAGATATTGCTTATTAAATAATTATACTCTGGAAATGTAGAAAGGTGGAATCAGTCAATGCCTCATTTTTCTCTACCCCTTTTGGTTATGCATTGATTGCAATTTTAAAAAAGGAGAATGAACTATACTCCCTGTTCTTGAAATGAGTAGTTGTTGCACTATATGTATTGAAGCATTAGTAACTTTACAAAATTATTATTAATGTTGAATTGAATTACAAAGGCTGCAATCAAAAATTTGAAATGAAGTATTGCCTATGTTTTAAGTTAAACTAAGATCAATATCCTGATAAATTTAATTTGTTTTTTTAAAGACTATGTTTACTTATTCAAATGTGATCTTACAGAACAGTGGCACATAAAACTCTAAAAGCTAAATTAGTACTGTTCTTTTGCTTTAATAACAAAACACCAACTCTTTTGTACAAAATAAAAAGTTATATTCTGAATCTGATATCTACAAAATAAGTTCAAAACTCTGAGGATGAGTTTATAGTCAAGCAAATATCATCATTACATCAATTTGTTAAGTTTTAAAAATCATTGAGTTTTTTTTTTTTTTTTTTTTTTTTTTAAATAGTTTTATTTGTATTGTATTATAGGAATGCAAAGTTACGTAATGCAGTTAGTGTATATATGTATATATTCATAATTTTATTGTATATATTTCCTTTTTTTCTTCTAAAAATCATATGAATTTATTCATTTTGACCAGTATGTAACTAAATTTTTATAATCAAGATTCCTCTGAGTTTTGAGACTTAACCGATTGTGGCTATTTTTAGTGCAATAAATAATTTTTTATAATGTTGATGTTTTGTTATTAGTTTAATTCCATTATGCTTACCACTTAAAGTGTTTGAAAGGTTTACTGAAATGTATTATTGCAATTTTATCTTTCAAAATCAATAGCAATTCTGTCACAGCAAGCTGTATTACTTGGTGGAACAGTGCCTCATAACCTAAGTCAGAGAGCAGGTGTCTATACAAGTTGCATTCTTTTCTATACTGCTTTTCTCATTTGAATCCCAGACAAAATTTTGATACACATATTAATAAGGATTATATTTATATAGATTAAATAAGATTTCAGTGGAATTAAGTTTTTTATTTACATTTGTTGCCCATAAGTTCTCAGAATTAGAGGTTATTGGTTTGAAGAGGAAATATAGAATATACTTTTAGAAAGCAATAATAGATATTTTCATTAAAACTCAATAACCTGGTAATCTTTGTATGTTTTAGAATCAAATGCAGTTTTATCATGTCATGAAAGTTAGCCTTCTATAACAGAGTGACCTAGAAATAAGAACATTTCTAATGATCCTATTATTTGCTTGTATGAGTATATATTTCTTTGCAATCTGAACAACATTGACAATCTTAAAGTCTAATGAATTGCAGTATATATTAATTGACTGAAAGACTTTTTTCCAGAATATATCCTTTTTAAAAGAAGATTAGAATCAAAATGAATTACCCACTGTTTAGTTTATATATAGTTATTGTGTTTGAACCCAAAACAAAACTGAGGCTATTAGATGTAATGTTTTAAGAATGTTTTATATGTGTACTTTTGTGAGAAAAATGTAGCTCATGTATTCTTTGGATTATGATTATTCCTATTTTCATTACTTTTTCCTTACTTCATGATGTGTGTATATATTTATGCATAACTTTAAAGCTTTCAAATTTTCTTAAGTTAAATATTAATAAATATTTTTGAAAATTTATTCCTAATTTAAATAAATATATTTTATGATTTTAAGTTATAAGACACAAAATTCCTTAATAGAATGATATCTATTTTGCTTAAATCTTGCATTGATATTTTAAATGAAGTTTTTCTTTTAGGAAATCGTCCTTGTAATCAAAGATCTCATCGGGAATCAAAACCTAAAGTGATTGCAAGCATGGTAATGAGTTTTTTTTTTTTAATTTTTCAGCACAAAATGGTTCTTTTCCTAGTATTTAAGGATTTACTTTTTTTAAAAATACTATTAATTATTTTTTATTAATTTTTCATAGAATGCTCATGAAGAATGTAATCCTCTTCATAACAATCGTTCAAGACAAACTGCTAGAGAACAACCTCCCCAAGAGCCCCATATATCTTCTAATTTTATTCAACAGTTAAAGAGACAAGTAGATCAATTAACTGAATTATGCCAAAGTCCATTATCTCATGGGTTTCCAGTTCATGAAGAACCAGCTAATTATCATCAAGGAGGAGCTAATCCAAATTTTCTAAATTCATGTCAGTATTTACTTTTATTGTTATATTGAAAATTTAATTTATATAAAATATAAGAGAAAATATTTTCTTATTAACTCATTACATTTAATGATCAATTGTATAATAACTACAAATTATAATTCTACACTACTTTCTTATTAAATTAGTTGGGAACGAAAAAAAATAAACAATTCTAATTTGCAAATGTTCCATTATCACTAATGAAATATTAAATGACCAAGTCCAGCACTATTTCCAGTATTTGGAAATACAAAATTTCTAATGTTTGTTTTACTTCTTTTGCCACAAAATATGATCTGAAACAGATTGTATATGTCAATAAAAAATTATTTTGTGATGAGTGTATGACAAATCATTATTGTCACTTGTTCATCATTTTATGAAAATTAATGAGCCCTTCAATAAAAAGGCATCATATAGAATTGAAAATGTTTTAAAATAAATAATACAAATCTCCCTATTAGGAAAAAATGAAGAATAGAATTAAATAAATACTACCTGACAGTGAGTTTAATGAACTGTGCATTGATGAGTATTTATTTGTAAGTTATTTAAAGATGTAAGAAAATTTCTTTTACACTGAAATATGCTTGGAAGTGGCTACTTGTTAATTTAACCAAAGCAGCCTGGTATCTTTGATCAGAATTTGATTTCCTGCAAAGTGCCAAAAAAATGTTTGTATTTACCTAGGGTGTGAAGAAGTATATGCTATTAATTTCAGTTAAAAACTTTTATTTGAATTTAGTTCTTAATAAGTAAGTGTAGATCCAGTGACTATTTCTTTTTTGTTACCCTCTTTGGCCAGTCCATCAGTGACTTCATTACCACTAATGTTAACATGTGATGGAATCTGTTGGACATGGATGTTGTGACATTGAGAGTTCATCCTCAGTGTTTTAATGAAATAGATAAACTCTTTTTTTCCCCTTGTTTTTGTTTAAGATGTTGTAATGCACTATACCTTACAAATAGTGCATTTTACAACATTGCCCATAAAATCACAATTATGAGATATAGCATCAGACCCTACATAATTGCAATTAACTGACTCCTGAGGACAGAACAAGTTTTAGGGTTGTATTGCTTTATTGTAGTCTTCAGAGAATTGGGGATCCTAATAAAAATGCAGCTACCAGCGTGATCTTCTGTAGAACTACCATCATTACAGAGGAGTACTACATCCTTAGGAATGCAACTAATAATTTACACAACTATCTGTCTAAGATGGTCTTGATGGTGAGTTTGCTTCACATAAATCAAAAGTGACAGAAAAATCAGCATTCCTTGTGAGGGATCAATACAGGATATAAAGATAGAGGTTCAACTTTCAGAGAGATCAGGTTTTGAGTTTCTGCCAAGCTGAAAAGGGCAGTATTTCTTGATTCTGATTATGGCAAACAGCTGGTACTTGTTGAGAAGTATGATTTTGGGGGACCATGGCTGTATATTTTATTCAACAACTTAATTAAATTGGCTGTTCTAACATGCAATGGCTGTAAAGTTGTCTTAAATACAACTTATACTAGAAATTATACTACATTAATTTGAGCGGCAGTCATTTGCACTGAATTGAATGTCAATTTGTGTTTTGTTACAAACTGAGTGCATGCACAGTGATGTTAAGAATTGTTCCAACAAGTCTTGTGGGTACCTTAAAGTGTGATCATACCAGCAAAGGGGTGTATCTGGGGGGAATAGGTGAAGTACATCTGGAGAGAACACCCAAGGCATTAAGGCCTTTCCAATATGCTCAGTTAAAGCATGTGTGCATGTAAAAAAGCAAAAACACTTCTGTCCTTGGTCCTTGTCCAGAATGCTCCAGTCTTTGACTAATGGAAGCTGCTACTTCCTCTTTTTTATAGTTTTGTTGACATTAATTGATGTATATTCTAACTACAAATCTACAAAACAAGAACCAATTTTTTAAAGTTTATAATTTGCAATACAGATTTTGATTTTTAACTTTTATTCAATAAAATAATTATTTTATGTATTTTTATTCAAGAAATGAATTATTGTATTATAATATTTTTATCTTGTATCTTTTTTATATTTTAGGCCCTTCTTTACAGCCCATGCCTGTACCATATAATCCATATAATCAACAGTTACTACTCTGTTTAACTCAATGTTATCACACAATGTATCTCCAACAACTTGAAATACAACAGCTTCAACATATTTTACAACATGTAGGTTAATTATTTTATACATGTTTTAAATTTAAATCTAAATTATATTTTAATTTTTGCAAAATTTTGTATTGCTTATTTATAAGTCTTTATACATGTATAAGTTATTTAATCCTTAAATGGCTTAATGCAAATGCTTATGAAATATCACTCATTTAATCCATATAATCTATAAGTAATTTGTAATGTATAAATATTCTCATTTTTATGATAAATTACTTATAGATTATATGTTGTGTCAATGTTGTTGTCAACGACATGACTGGTCAAAGGTTATGGCTTAATCCTATGAATGCTTAAAATCATAGAAGATAGTATGTAAATGGTATAGGAATCATGAAAAAATGCAACATCCAAAATATCAGTTTATATTGAATATCCTTAATCATTTTAGATTGCTATTAAATCTGTACAAGTTTTAAATTTTTAATCTGAAATTACTTATAATGGTTAAATTGCTAAACAAAATTATTTGTGATGACTTACTGAAATTATCTTTCTTTTCTTTTCATATTTTATTTTAACCTATCTGCAAACTGACAAAGTTGACCTGATTTGCATTGATTACAATACAATAGTTTTGGCATACTTGTAAGAAATTGATTAATTGATAATTATCTTATGTCATTGTATGGGTATCGCTATAAATATATTTTAATTAAACGTGTTTAATATCATTCTTAATTATTTATAAAATTTCCCTTAAATGTGTTTAGAAGACTGAAATTTATAAAAAAAGAAAATAATAATTTCCATTGAAATTCCATCATGGACATTTTGTCTTCTATTTATTGGGTGTAAAAACTGTTTTCATGACACATAACTAGGATGCAAAATTTCCATAGATACTACACTTGAATAGATATTATAGAGTTTTAATTTTGACACAAATTATGGTTTGAAGTGGGATGAATCTTTGAGTACATTCATTAAAATAATCATTATTTCTTGAATTAGACGTTTGTTTTCTCATCTTAGATTATGTTATTTCTTCCTTATATTTTATTATTATATATTTACATATTTAATTATTTTTACAAATTTTGATTTATGATAAGAAAATGATTCTAAATTTTAAGGATGTAATATTTTAAAGGCATTTTATTCATTTTTTTATAATATGTAACATACAATTTCTACAAAACTTGCATAAAATTGATAATTTGAATTGTTTTGTAATAATAATTTTCAACTTTAGTTTTCCTTATGGAAAATTTTGTTTCAAGTGTTGTAATTTCTTGATATTTTATGTAACAATTTTATTGTAATTTTATGCAAAAATTAACTGCACCAAATTAGTTGTAAAATGAAAGAAAAATCTCCTTTTTGTACTTTAAAAGAATAATTAGTAAATGAAATTTGTGTATTATTTGCTTTTAATACATAATTTTTTAATTTTATTTTAATATTTCTTTTGCTTTTACTTATGATGGGCATCATTTATCTTACAGTTATAAATTTACTTAACATAAGTTTCTCAGATATATGAAAAAAGAAATAAAAATCCTTGAAACTTAAAGATGCTTATGATACTTACATTATTTTTTATGCATTTTATAATCTAATATTGATAGTTTTGCATTGCTTATCTTTTCCTTCATCAACCTCATAGCTGATTTTGAGAGTAATATGAAGGTTGTAAATAAGTTAATGGCAGTATAACCCATAAATCACTGTATTTCATCGATTTGCTAATAGGATATTAACAGTGAAGCGCCGCTGTCAATGTGTATAGTACATTATATGTTTAATCGAGTTAAAGGGGTTTTTGCTGCATACTCCCAATGGATATTGTCATTTCCAAAGGTTTATATTCTGCTTACAAGTAGTGTTCTGCCTTTGTGGGTTAAAATTTAGGAGCTTTGGAACAAAATTAAACTGCAGTCTGAATAGAATATCAGAAGTTTTGCTAGAATTTTACGATCTTAGAGACAGTTCTACATTGGGTTAAAATTTTCAGTTCAGGTCATGGTCAGATTATGGTTTCCACCAAATGGGCTAGCCATCCATTCTTCAACATTATGCTGTCAATCCATAGCAGTTTCGTCCAGAACATAGAACAAATGTTCTGCTAATTGTGTCATTTGACTGCCAGGATGTCATTCTTATGCATGTTATGCATTCTAAGACTACTGTTGCTAATTTCTATTAAGCCATCTGTGCCTAGTAATTTAGCATGAAAATCCAAGTTTGTTGTGAGACTATATATTAAATTTATTACATTATATGACAATCTTGTTATCAAATTATTTAAGCTGTAAATTATCTTTTGTGTTGAAGGTCTTGAGAGGTGTTGGAAAACCCTCTATTTTCATCTGATATGAATCATTATAAACACAAACTCTTCAGTAAATTAAAATAACCCTCAAACATCAAATTTTGTGACTTGCTGTCTAATTTAAGCAATAGAATTCTCTGCTTCTGAAATAAGCTAACCTCCTGAGATAGTTTCCTTTCCCAAGTAAACTTGGATGCCAACAATTCCGAGCTACCCTAATGATCTTCCTATTTTTTGCTGTTTTTCTTCCTCATTGTGGTTACTTTGTAAAAAGTTAAGAGCTCCATGAGCAGTTATTACCTTCCAATTGCTATTAGCTTCTCTTGGAAACAAAATATCTTATGTATTTGCTGTTGGAAACCCCTGTAGCTAGAAAGGAATGATTGAGGCTCTCGGAGACCCACACATTACTTTGACTTCTGCTTCAGCTAAATAAAAAGTGTGTTATAGTCTTCAACACATCTGCCAGCTTTATGGATGAAGCAATCGTGCAGTTAGTGTAGAATACATGAAGTGTGGAGACTACTTCAGGCTATGTAATTTCTTCAAGGTATTTGTTTTTTGTGTCTACAGAAGAAATCCTCCAAAATAAGCATGATCAAATCGTCTGTGATATTAGGCAAATTAAAGTTAGAAAAATGGGAAACTATTTGATACAAAACACCTTATTCTGACATTTCTATGCCTGATATGTCACAGTGCTTGAAAACTGCATATATGCATTGCTCTGTTCAACCATGTTTCTTCAGTCCATTATATTGCTTCTAGTGTCAGTCAAGCATAGTATACAGAAGTTAACTTCATTGCTGTTTGTATGGAAGTTAGTCATGATAACACAAACTGCTGTGAATGAGACGTGCATCAAATGCAAAGGTAATCACCGTTCTTATTCAGGAAATTGCTCAATTTGGTTAGTGGAAAAAGAGAAGAATTACAATTAATGTCCTTGCCTAGAGGCCGGATGACTTATAGCATCTTGAACATCTCAAGCTGTGATAAGTTGTGTTACAGAAGTAAAAAAGACAACAAAGTCTACCAGCACACAAATAAATAATGTCACCATTCCAACTGTCCAAGCATTTAATTTGCAAAACTGATTGTACTTTCTTCTATCTAGGAGAAAGAAACATTGTACAAGTCCAAAACTTTTAAGGTCTTAAGTATAAAGTTGCTAGCGAAGGTACCAAGAAATATTCCATTACATCAAAGAATGCTTTGTTAGAGTTCTACTTGTTTAAATCTGAGCATGGGAATTTTTCACTTTAAATGATAAGTTTAAATGGGAAATATTGTGGTTTGCAATAAAAATTTATGAATTTAAATCAATTGTATCATCATACTGTCCTGCTTATGTTGCTCTCCAAGAAACATTTGAAATTCAGTCATTCAGTTAAATTGCAAAATTCTAATTGTTTTTGCAAGATTATTGATAATTTGTTTTTGCAAGATTAGTGATAATGTAGTTTTGTATGGTGTTTGTATTTTTACGTCAAATATGTAATTCGGCAATGAAAATCCACTAACAACACTCTTGGCTGTTGCTGAGAAAATTTATACTACATATTTCATTATGTCTGTAGAGTATATTTATCACCCAATGTTGTCATTCAGTTAGAGGAACTAAATAAATTAGTTATCCAAATTTCAACTCCTTATTTGTAGTTTGGGAATTTTAATAGCCACACTTCTTTGTGGGATAGTACTACTTCTTTGGTGATGATACTAACTTTTGAAGTCCTCAACTAGAATAATTTTTAATAACTCTTTATTAGCTGAATGTTGATGAGAAAGGGTATTTTGAGGAACTTTTAAAAACATTTTACACTCTCAACTTACCCATTTGTTCTCCTGCAATTTTGAATTTAATAGTGGTAAAGAATCTGCATAATAGCAATAATTTTCCCATTATCTCATCTAGTGTGATGCTCAGATTACCTTATATATGTAGTCAGGTGGATAGGCAATTATTTTCACCACTTGTAGTGATTACAGATGTTATGATAAATTAAGAACAGAATATTAATGAAAGTATTGCACGAAGACAAGTATAGGGGCTGCTGATTCAGTGATTCCAAGGTACTCCTAATCTATGAAGACATTGTTAGCTTTAATAGAGTAATAATTACCATGAATTTTTACAGGAACCAGAGAAAGTTATTGAGTGTTTTTCAAAAAACCCATTAACTGCTAACCTTTTAATTATTAAGATATCCACACAACCATAGTGCATAGAACTCGACATTGAAACTAGAGAGAATCTTGATGTAACTATGTATCTCTTGTTATGCTGTCCACATCTATTAAACAATTAGGGAAAAAATAAAAGCTGCCACTGTTGCTTACCAGGAATTTCCTTTACTTATGTTAAAAATTGGTGCTACTGTGAATACACTACTCCTGTGTCAACATAGCCAATGTCATAGGAAAAATTTGCTGAAGTTTTCAGTTCCAATACTTATAGTCCTACCTTTTTAAAGACAAAATATTATCTTAAATGAACACCCATCAGATTTCACCATATGGTTATTCCATATTTTTGTGTGCTTCGTATGTATGAATTAAAGAAGGCAAGTTCTGGAATCAGCTATAATATGGTTCAAAATTTGTATGTTGATTCTCTTTTTAATTTGCTTTGTGCAAAGAATTTGAACTGAAATTTTATATCCATCTGCTTGGCAGGAAGCTATAATTACTCCCATATTAAAGCCTGATAGAGATCCCTCTAATCTTAGATGATTTATCACCCAATAGCATCTACAAATTGCTTGATTAAAAGGAAAATGGTCAATGCTCGCCTCGTCTATGTCTTGAAAACGTGCCTCTCATTACCAGAATGGATTCCCTAAAGAAAGATCTATAGATAACATCCTTTATTGGAAAACAAGTTCAAAGTCCATTTGTTCGTAGAAATCACTTGGTGTTTATTTTTAATATAGATAAGGTATATGACCATATATATGGCAATTCTCTTAGCTAACAAATTTTTGTATAATGCATTGTTCCCTATCAAAATATAAATAACAGCAACTAATGTGTGTGTGTGTGTGTGTGTGTGTGTGTGTGTGTGTGTGTGTG
>JAPDSC010033274.1:476416-558201 GCA_026290005.1 Latrodectus geometricus
TGTGTGTGTGTGTGTGTGTGTGTGTGTGTGTGTGTGTGTGTGTGCGCGCGCTTCATATCATAATTTTATTCAATATTATATTTTCAACTATTCTTAAAATAAGCTAGTATCAGTTTTTTGTTAACTTTTTTTTTTAGACAGCAGTAATATTATAATTATTTCTAGAGTTTTGGAGCTGAAATTTACCATCAAGCCAGCAACATGAATGCACAAGGAGCTAATGAAAGTGCTGGTATCCGTCCATGTAATTTGGCAGTGTGGCCAGTGAATGCCACTCCCTTCCCACCTGCACCCGCTTTTCCACCACCAACAGCTTTTCCACCTTCAACTGGTTATTCAGCCACTGGTTTTCCAGCCCCTTCTCTTTTCCCACCTATATCTGCTTGTCCTCCTCCTCTTTCACCCACCAGTTTATTTCCACAGTATGAACATGAGCATTTGAAGTATTTTCCACCTCTAAGACCAGAATTTGGAACTGGAATACCAACAGTGCGATATGGTACTTTGCGTCAACCAGAAGATCCCAAATCTTCTGAAGAAACTTTAAATAATCAGGTAAGAGATTTAAGCATAGATTACATAATCATCTTATTATTATATTTATATCAAGCGTCATAAATAGCATGAATTATGCTTAAAAATTTATGTTAATGAGAAAAAACATAAAATTAAATTGTTTTGAATTTTGAGTAGTTGAAGGAGAGAATTTCTATTTTTTTCAAGTTTAAAAGTGGTAAAAATTTTGTTCATTATCCAAATATGTCTTCATTGTCCAAACACAATATTCTTTTGTAAAAGTGTTTGTTGACCGATTTGTTCACAATCCAAATTGTTTAACTGATCACCCACTGCATATCATTATGCAAGGAGTAACACACCTATCCAGGTCCTGACAAGCCCACCTATTCTATGATGGTTCAACATCTTTTTGAAAACTCTCTTCAAAATATTCCTTATGTGTTTAAACGTATTTGAAAAGAATTTATTTTTTCAGATAGCTGAAAACATTTATGTGTGTTTTGTGTGAAAATTAAAATCTAAAATTTCAGATAGTGAAACAAAACTAAAGGAAAATCAATCCAGTTACATGATTTTAAAATTTATGTAAACAGATTATGCGGGCAAGTTATTTTTAACTCTTAATGATGTTTATCAAAGTCAGTTTTTAATTTTGAATATTAAAAAAAAATTTTATATAAATAAAATCTAATATAACTTTTATTATATAAAATTTTAATGTGCTTTAATATATTATTTAAGGTGCTTTAATTTACTTTTGAAACCACAAGATTATTCCCTTAAGAAATTAAACTTTATTCATTTTAAGGAATAGTGAATGTATTTAATTTCAAAGAGAATAATTTTATCTTTGAAACGATATATAAATTACTTTAATGCATAAAATTTTGAATAATTTGATAAAAAATATATACTTTTATTTGATTATTATCACAGTACATCATTGTATAATAAAATTAGTTAAATGTATATCCATATTTATTAATAAATAATTTAGATTTTTTAAAATTAATTTAAATATATTAGGTAAGAACATTCTTCTGAAACGTCTTATAAATAGTTTGAATATAAACTCTAATGCCAAAATTTTATGAATTAATTTAATATTATGTAATGTTTTGCCCAATTTTTAAGTAGATACAATTATTCTTGGAAAAATAAAATTTTCTAAGTATATTTCATATTGACATTGATTGACATTAGTATAAACAATTTTACATATGGACTGTATTTAATTTAAAATTAGTATATTTTAACTGCAATAGATTTCACTGCATGTATTGATAATTTTATTTAAAAAATTTATTTTGCCCATTTTATAAAATATTTATTTAGGTGCCTCCCCGTACCACAAGAGCAAATAATTTCCTTGATAATTTTCGAAGCTATTCTCGACTTAATTTACTTTCTGCTTCTACTAATGTTAAAAGAAATGAAACATCTGGTGCACCACAGGTACAACCTGTCCACCCATCTGTTTTAAATGAAAGTTCACATTACAATCAAGAAGATGATAATACTTATGGATCAGCTGCAGACTTTGAGCAGTAAGTTGTAAACTTAAATAAATTCAAAATGAGAATTTAAAACATTAGTTGCTGTGCTTCTGTTTAAAAGTTGTAAATTGAGGAAGATATTAAAGATTTTAAGTATAAGGAAATTATGTATATGTAGTTTTAAATAGATGCTAGAAAATCTTTACATAAATCTAAATGTGTTGATTTCTCAATACAATGATCATTGTTAAATCTGTAATTATTTTGAGGTTTGAAAGGAAATATGATCATCATCACATTCCTAATAAAAATTTGTCTTCTATTCCTAAACTTGTATCATTATTGAAGTAATCTTGAATAAAGTTACTTCTGTTCAATTTTCATTACCTTGCTAAGAAAGTATAAATTCTTAATTTTAATCAAATTAACATATTATTTCTGTGCATATATTTTTGAACATGACCAAAATATTGACAAGAGAACCATAATTATTGTTACCTAAGCATAAACTATGACATTGCATAAAACAAAAATGTTTCTGTAGGATATTTCATGTCTCTTGTAGTTTGATTAAATTATTGCATTATAGCCAAAGTATATAAAATGAAATTATGTATAACAAAGAATAAATAGTTACTTCTATTAATTGAAAACATTTCATTAGTGCTCTTCTATTTTTACTGAACTAATATGTAATTTTTTTATAATTATACTAAGAAATAACAAAGTTTGAAAAATTTGTTAAAAATTTTAATTTACTCATATATTAAGTGCTTGTTATTATAAATTACGAATTTTTGTCATAAAATCACTTATTAAATAAGCTGTTATAAAAGCTATTATAATATGCTTATTTGAGTGATAGAATACTGTGAAGAATGTTTTTTAAAGAACACTTTATTAAAATTGTGGTATAATTTCCATTGCTACAGCTAAGAATCTGGTTGTTAAGTCACAATTTTTAAATTATGAAAAAAGAGTAACAAAAAAATTGAAAAAAATATTATAATTTACTTATTCCTCTTTATGAAAAGTTTGAACTTGTAGAGAGAGACAGTGTAAGTACAATTATATATAGTACAAGCATAGAAAACAAATGAAAAATAACTTCTTTGGTGTTCAGTTACAAATGCTGAAGTATTTGTATTATGATATTTAAAAAAAGCCTTTTAATTAAAAAGAATTACAGCGAGAATTATAATTGTGTTTTGATGAAAAAACGAAGGCCAATTTATGTTGAGATAGTTAAATTCCCCCCCCCCCTTGAAAATGAAATATCTTTAATGCATTTGGAATAAGGTAATGAATATATATTATCCAATTTTTAATTCTGCCTAATGACATCATTATCCTAGTAATTAATTTTTTATAATTATTCCTACTAACTAATGTTCATCATTTTTGTCATATATTACAAATTTCCAGAAATTTAATTACATTTTTAAACTTTTCTTTAGTTATACAAAAGTTACTATTGTAGTTAGGATTTCATATTTAACATACTGGATATAGAATAAAAGAAAATTTACTTTATATTTGCATAATATTTATGTAAAATATTGGCAATTGTTTAAATTTATCTATTTCAAATTCTTTGGTAGTTGTGTATGACTGCATTAGGTCCACAATTTAGCACAGTTAGTTGAAATAATAGTATCTTCAGTAATGGTGTGACCAATATGTGTGTCCTCATAAATTAAGAGCAGGGACTAAACAGAAGACTCCCAAATTTGATACCTTTGAGAATGAAAAGCTATTTAATTTGGAGAACATAGCAACAAGGAACTTATTTTATGTGTCCTTGCCACTGTTAGAAAATGTGATGGATTTTCGCTTGGCTCGATGCAGAATTGAGTGATTTATGGCTGTGAGAATGTCACCTTTCCTAAGCAGGTCACTGCACCTCATATTGTTTATTGTTATTTTCAAAATTCTTCCACATTTTTTTAATAGTTTTTAAAAGTTTGTAACATTTAAATCAACATTATAATTTAGTTTTATGTGTTGTACATTGGATAATATTAATGTCATATATATTATTGTGTAATTGCATGAGATATATTATTTTATTTCCCTTTTAAAATGGATTGAACATTTGCGTAACAATGTATTAATGAAAATAATAGCTATGTATTGGAGAATCATAAAACAAATTAGTTAAAAAAAAATTTGTCAGAAGAGCGCTTGGAATATGCATTATGAATATGAATTTTAAATAAATTGTTTTACATAAAAAATTTGAGTTTATTTGGTGGCAATAATTTCGAACCTTGACTGATGCTTTTGTGTGCCAACATTTTAACTATGATCTTACTTATAATCTATTATTTTAAAATGATAGATTGATACTAAGATACTTAAGAAAGATACTTATATGTCTTAAAGTAAACATTATTTAGTTTTTCTTAAAGATAAATTAATAAAATATTCTTGAAATGTTTTATAATATACTTTTTTTAAAGTAAACTAGTTTTAAGACACTAGTTAGATGGAGAAAGCATAAATCAAAAAATTATAATTTTGACAAAATTGTATTTTTATTATTTCACTTGGTTTAACTTTTTGAATAATTTTGTTTAAAAAAGTTATTGGTTTTTTATTTTATATAAGTATTAAAAGAATGACTGAATTGTTCAATTTATGTTATAATCACTTTTTGATTATTTAAAATTGTGCACCCTAAAAGATCTCATTGATTAATCTTTCTGTTATAAAAAAATAAATATTTTTTAACTTGCATGTTTTAAAAGTAAAAAATTTTAAATTTGCATTTGTTTTGGAAAGGAAATAATCTTACTCTATTTTATTCATTTATTTACAAATTTAATGTATAGTTTTTGGCAAAGAGCTCATGTTTTTTCAACATTTTCTTATTTTCAATTTGATTAATTACTTTATAGATTATTAATCGGTCATGGTTGCAAACCAGATTCAGAATTTTTGAAATGAAGGTATATGAATTTACTGTAAAATTGTTTATTATTAAAATTTTGAAAAACAAAAATTAATTAAAAATCATTGTTTCCTTGAAGTTTATAAAACAACCATCACATACTTTCTTTTTTAAGAATGTAAGTTTAAAGAACTGGGTATATATATTTGTACAAAGAGTGATAAAACAATTCTTCCTGTGAAAAATTTATTTTAATTTTAAGTGCTAAGCGTCATTTATTTTTAAGAAACAAATATGCACTTAAGTAGTTTAAAAGTAAAATTATACTCACATGGTGACCATAACATACAGCTCGTAATTTTCCACATTTATACTTAGAATCTCTTTCCTAAAAATTTGCTCTCTACTCCTTAAGGAAAATCAGGGAATTTCTGAAACTCAATTTTTTTTTCCCTAAACTTTAAAAACACTTGAAATTTTAAAAGATTTCTTTAAAATTGTTAACAACTCCTAGAACTATTTCATTTTTTAACATTTTCAATTAAATCCAACCAAAAAGAAAAACTTTTAGTTTGTATTATCTTTACTAGATGTAACAAGGCTACATGTGTAATGTAAACATATTTTGACGTGAGAAAAGAAGATATGCTTTTGCTAACTAATATGGTTTGGTCACACAATGTACGTTTTTTATTGAACATCAAGATAGAGCGACTGTATGGTATAAGTAACATATTAATGATCAATAATCATGTTTTGAAATTGTAAATATTCATAGTATTCTCAAATTGAATTTCTGTAGTGTTATTAGTTTGCATTCTTAAGATATATGCTGCAAAAATTTAAAGAATTGAAAAAAAGAAATTTATAACATATTTCTTAAAATAATCTCTCTTACCCTAAATGATACTATGATTAATATTTAAATTTAATTCTGTGATTTCGAAACCTACTTCTATCGAGTTTTAATTTGCTTTAATCTATTATGGCTATTGAAAATTAATTTAAATTAATATAAAAATTAATAAGGGATTATTTAAAATCAATATGTAATTTTAAATTTCAAAATATTTTAATACTAATTATGAATAAAATGTTCTATTTGATTCTCAGATTTTTATGCGATGTACTTTATTTTTAGTCCAACTCATGAATCAGAATCTCCCTCATTGAATGTAGATTCACAGTCTTTTAGAATTCGGTCCAAAAAGGCAAATTCTGACACAGCAACTTCTGCAAATGGTAAGAATAATTTTGTTCATGTAAAAAGATTGTCAAATGGCTATCTGCTAACAATATTAATACATTAAAAAAACCCTCAAAAACTTAATTTTTAAGTTACTTCTAAATTTAGACTTAAAATTAAATTTTAAAAATTCTTTCTTTAATTTAGAAATTGAAAATTATATTATTTTACGACATTATTATAGAAATTAGACTAATTAGAAGTTGAAGTTGGAAATATGTATCAATATCAAATCAATTTCTAATTTATTATGCATACTACTTTTGTTATAAGTAAATCTGTGAGTAATAGGAGATAATTGCAACTTATTATTATAATATTTTGTATTATATTTGAGGTTATTTTCAAATATTTAGCAAAATATTATAAAAATATCTCTTGATTTTACTTATTTTTATTGATATTAATGAGTATATTATCAAGTTGAATACTAGATTTAATTTCTTTTTAATGTATTCAACCTATATATTATTAATTTATACTACATATATTCGTCTTAAAAAAATATAAAATTTATCAGTTAACAAAAATGAGCAGCTCAGTGTGTTGAATGATGATTTATTATATTTCTCTTATAAGAATTTTATTTATTATATATATATATATATATATATATATATATATATATATATATAAGAGGTATGAAATTAATATTATCAATATTCTTTTTAATTTGGTGTATGCTAATGAAACAGAATAAGAAATTTAACAAATTAATTTAAGAATAAGAATTTCATATTAAATAAAAAAATTCATAATTTTTTTATCATTGGATTTTAAATGCTTCATTTATATTGTTAAAAAAGTGAAATTATTGTTTCATGTGGAATTATTGATTTATAAGTAATTAAAATTGAAGTCCATCGAATATTCTTAAATGATACATATATGTGCAGTGCTAAAGTGTTTCTGAGTGACACTGCCATTGAAGTTTTGCATGCAGTTATGTAAATAATTCAATTCACCTGAAAGTCACTAGAAATTTTAATTGATTCCATTTAAAATCTTGCAAAAACAAGATATTCCAGCCAAGCTATATGGTAATATTAATAGATCATATTAAAAAAGTAATATCTTTGTAAGTATTATGGATTTCTGAGGTCAAAACAGAATTCTTTTTAATCCAAAAATTTTATTTTTCAAAATTGCAATTATTTTCAATTTATAACCTAAGTAGGGCATCTTTGGTGATTCTATGTTATTTCAATGTATTTAATTTGGGAAAATAAAAAGGTATGCCAAAAAATTTATAAGAGCATGCTTTTCTAAGAAATATTTATTTTAAAAATAATTTGCCTTAAATCTTTTTTGTGTTAATAGAAAACAAAATTTATTCTTAATATTTTCAAGTATAACTTCTAATTATGTATAGAAACAAGTTATAACTTTAGTATGATTCTGTTTCATTATTTTTAAGCTGATTAGAATATAAATAATTGTGGATAACATATTCTTTTATTTATTACTCATTATAAACTAGGAAGATGTGTCTTAACTATGGATTTCTCAATTAATAAGGTTTTTACTTAAACTTGGCTTCCCCCCCCCCACCAATTTTTAAGGTTGTTATAAATTAATTTCTTGGAATGTTTAAACATAACAATATATTTTGCAGTGTTAGAATATTAATATTCGTTGAAATAAGAATGGCAAAACTTTAAATTTACATGGTTTCTTAAGGGGAAAATGATCTCGTTCTTTATGTCTAGTTGTTTTTGGTAAAATTTCACTGAAAGATTATTGGCGAAAATATTCCAGTACAATAATTGAAATATTTATGTTTAAAGAGAACCAAATTATATTCATCGCTTTATTTTTCCCCCATAGAAATTTGAAATTTTCTTTTTTCGCCTATTTGCAATCTCATGCATGTTTTTTAAATGTAAATTTAAAAATCCATATTTGCTTAAGAAAATATGTTCAATCTGTTTCTTTCCTGTGTCAATTGAATTTTTTTTACTGTCAAAAAAATAAATTTTTTTCTGTAAGCAATTAAATAATATCTAAGCCTAATATTAGTTTTTATTATCTTTAATAGTTGTAGCATATATGAACACTTTCAGGTAGTTTATATCCAGTTTTGAGAGATAATTTTATCATTCATTTTCTTTTAGGTAATTACAGAGCTGAAAAAAAGAGCTTTTATTCCAATATCAATTCTGATACTCGAAATATACTTCCTGAAAGAAACCTTCCACAAAATAGAGAAACAAGTATTGGAATTGCACCAATTACTCATTCTCCGAGTGTAAATTTAATTCAGTTGAATTCTTCCCAAGAAGAATCTAAATTGGGGTATGCAATTGATAATCTTATTATTTCACATTTTGTTACCTATATGTTTATCTATTAGATTGTTTGAAAAGTCATTTCATTTTTCCAACCTGAACCAGTTTTATGCTAGTAAAAAACCATTTTTGTATGAAATCGTGCTAAGACCTGAAAGATATTAGGCTAGAATTAATTATGCAATTCAATAAAATATTTATTTGCTATACATTTTTCATTTTCATATAAAACGATCCAATATTTATTTAAGTATGTTCCGTTCTTTTATAATATTTGTGTTAAACTAAATGAAACTTGCTAATAAATTTATGGAATGATCTAATGATACACGAAACCTTTTATTAATAAAATTCAATAATGTAAATGCATGTAATTACAAAAAAGACTTATCCGAACTGTTTACTGAATATTATAATTAAGAACTTCCATTTCAGATTTGGTTTAATATTTTTTATTTAACTGATTTTTTATTTATTGACTAAAAATCATATTACTCTTATAAATTGTACTCTTAATATAAGGGTTTATAAATTCCTTTTGTAATTCTTTTGTGATTTTAATTAATGTTTTTTTCCCCCAGCGAATCATCATTTGGATTTTTGATTTTATGTCATTGGGCTTCATTTCATCTTTAAGATATTAATTGATCAAAATTTTTTAGCTGTATAAAGAAATTTATTTCAGTAATATTTTTATAATCATTGGTTTCAAACTCAGACTTTAGAGTCTTTTAAACTTCTGAGATGTGCCAAAAGATTGAGCTATTGTCAAATACTTGTATCTTTCAAAATTTATCAATCTTCTTATGATAATATACTGTAAGATAACAAGTTATATTGTTATTCTGCTCAACTATATTAATTTCTCTATGTATGAATTTTAGCATACTAAGGTAATTTTGTATGCAATATATATCATGTTCTTTCATAAACAGCTAAGCGATTACTACATATCTGTCACCTCGCAATAAACACATCAATTAGCTGCCAGAAGCGTCGGAACTTTTTTGCTTAAAAGTGGCCAGCAACGTAAGAGGAAAGTTGAAGAATTTCAACCCGAAAGTGGCTATGACATATTTTGCCTCGTAGTTAAAAACGGTTCCCCCCCCTCGCTAATAGGTGAATTGATTGATCAGTCTTAATGCCTTAAAGTCTTTTCTTTAAAAATTAAAACTGTGTCTGACTTTCATGACGAATATTTCTAATATTGATTATTTTTGCCAAGATTCAACTTTAAAATTTAATAATATTTAAATTTGCTATTTTAGAAATAAAATGCAAGTTTATACAATTATTATTAATTATACAATTTCAATTGTATAATTAAAGTAGGCCATTTTATTACTACAAAAATTAAAAATTCCTATACATTTTTAATTTGATTCTGCTATTATTTGCCTTTTCTTATGAGTTTTCTTTTGTCAACTTTCCTTCTTTTTCTAATTATTTACATACATTTTAGTTAGTTTAATTCAGTTTTAATTGTTTTTGATGACATTTTATAATCTATTTGCAACTGGGCTTAACAAATAATTTTTGTAAATGGTAAATATTTAATTTCAGTGAAAGAGTTCATACCTGTATTAATAAAATTGGTGGGTTTTTCCAAAATTAATAATATTTGTCTTAACTTCTATTTACTCTAATTCATTTAATTGGTATTTTTTATGCATTCAGAATAAGTTTACTGCATGTTTCATTTTAATTTTATTTTGTATACACTTGAAATATTGCTAATAAAACAAAAGTTTCATATTAAGTTAATAATGTGACATGATTTTCATTAGAGATCAAGCCTATAATATTATAATGCAATGACTTTTATTTCTTTTTAATGAAATAATATTGAATCCTAAATATACCAACAATATTTATTGTTACTCTAAAGTCAACATATTAATGTGTCAATATCAAAAGGATACTATTTTTCAAGTATATCAACTCAAAGAATAATAATTCTTGTATTTTATACATGAAAACTTCTTTGTATTTTGCAAGCATATCCAGATAATTTTTACAAAAGAAGCTACATAAGCTTATTCAAATTTTCTGATTTAATTTCTGATTTCGATAATTATCTACAAAATCATTACATCTTTTTATTGATTTTAACAATTATATTGTAAACAATAAAAGAAATAAAGTGTTCTTTTGTTTCAAAAAATGAAATGTAGTTAAGGAAATTAAATTCAAATAATTAACATAATTTTTGTAATTTTCGAGTATTCAGAATTTTTGAAAATTTAAAATATACTATTCTTTGGAAATTCTTTATCCAAAATTCTACCTTACTTATATAAAAGTAGATTGCCTAAAAGGTTCTCAATTTTTATAAAATAAGTTTTCCTATAATCTTATGATTTGAAAAGCAAAATTTTACAATCAAATTGTTTTATTTTACAGCAGAATAAGATAACTCCTAAAGTATTTTAACATTTTCCCCATAATCATTACTGATAAAAGTTGAATATTAAAAGCTAAGATATTTTGAATTATTATTATTTATTAGAATTATTTTATCTACACTTTTATAAGTATTCGACAATACTATTTCAAATGGCTTCCCATATTTCTTGCATGTATATACTATGAGTTCATTTCAAAGAAAGCACAATTCATCTCAAATGAAATTCTACAGGATTTTGAAGGTTTCCAGTTAATTACAGAAAGAATGAAAGGGGAGTGTGTGTGCGTGCGAGAGAGAGAGAGATTTGATTTTTCAAATTTTACCTTAATTCTTTGCTATAATCTCTTTCAGAAGTTAGTTTTGTACTCATGAATAATTTTGAGATCTCAAAAAATGGTTGGTGATAGTGAACTTGAAGTTCCTCTTTTAACTTCTTTTGATGTATTTTCTTTGGAATCAGAAGAATCTGACAATGATGATAATTTTGTCAGGCAATGGTGTCCCTGTGGTCCTGGTCTGGATGATTTGTTGAATTTTTTTGAGTTGTATACAAATGACTTTCTTAGTGAAATGATTATAGAAGAAACTAATATTTATGCTGATAATTATTTAGAAGGGAAATAACTTTACCCAAAATTGTGATCATGTCAATGGTATCCCATTAATGTTTAGAAAATAAAAAATTTTCTTGATCTTCTGCTATTACAAGGAATAATATGAAAACCTGTTGGAAAAAATGGTTGTGGTCAAAGCGACCAATTATGAGTACTCCATTTCTTCAATTATGAATGAAAAATAATATTTCAATTGATGAATCACTGATGCTTCATCAATGATGGCATGGGTGAATACAGTACATTCCAACAAAAAATAGCATCATTTAGTATAAATGCTGCTTTTTTTAGTATAAAGAATTTCCGACTTTGTAAATCTTCATGTGGCTACATTTGAATTTTCTTGGGTATACTGGAAGAGGCTCTGAGTTTGTAAAAATGGTTGTTCCATGTGACATAGCTACAAAAACTATTTTAATGCTGGCAAAAGAGCTATATATAAAGGATTAACATTAGATCATTTTTGTTTATTGCCAGAAATAACAGAAATTTTGTTTAAAACTGAAATTGATGTGAATGGTATTTTTAAATTAAATAGAAAAATTATCTTTCATCCATATAAAAATATCCCCATATAAAAACCATGTCTGCCCCATATAAAAAAGTATGAAATTAAAGAAAAAAAGATGTATTTGTATTTGGTTTTTCAAAAAGGAAAGATGTGTGCTATCAAATGATAAGAAAACAGTTAGTATATTAAATACAGTTCACAATTCCCAAATTAAAATATTTAATTATAGTGATAAATTTGTAAGGAAAAACACTTGTAGAAGATTATAATTTAACTATGGGAAATGTGGATAAAACTAACCAATGTGTATCATATATCTAGAGAAAACAACAAAAAAAATAGTAGTCCACTTATTAGATCAAATTATTTGAAACACATTTATTATCTACAAAATGAGTGGGAGTCAGTTAAAATGCTTGAATTCAGACTCTGGTAGAGAAATGTATGTTAAGAAATCATCAATCCAATGTATTCTGCAGTTGGAACAAGTAAAACAAAAGACTGTCTTGAAGGTTGTCATTTTATGAAACAAGTGGAAACTACTTCCCCCCCCCCTCCAAAAAAAACCCCTCCCAATTAAATAGTGTGTGATTTGTTCAAAGAAATTTAGGAATTAGAAAAGAGACAATAAGAAATGCAGAGACTGTAATGTAGAGGTCTGTGCATTATACATTGCTTTAACACTGTGCATTTTACTTAATATAGGTGATATGATGATAAATACCAAGAAATGCAATTATAATTAAAGGAACAATAAAAAATAACCAAAGAAAAATACTTTTTACAAATTTATCCTTATATAAATTATTTAAAAGGATAAAACTTTTTTAAGTTATTATATTTCAAACAATTTAAGTATGACTTCAAGTATCAAAAAGCAATTGCATTTATTTTGATATTTGTGATTAAAAATGTACTGTGTCAAGTGAAAAATGTAAACTAATCATTTTTCTTTTTTATTCATTATAAAAATTTGGCATTGTAATAAAGTTATATCATTTTTTTAAAATTATTTTAAGTGAAATTATATTTTCCACATAAATGAAATTATTGCTTAAAAAATATGCCTAGTTTGGTGTTTTAAAATTTTTTTAATTCAATTCATGTAGAAATGAGTTAAATGAAAATTTTCATTAAGTCTTGTGGCAAGTAAATTTAATGCTTTTATGAAATATTTAAATAAAACTAAATATATATTTGTAACTTTCAAAATAAATCTTGAGTATAAAATTTTTTACTCTATTTGTAATATTACAAATAAAGAAAATCTTTAACTGGTATAATGAATACTTCCTTTAAGAATTTACTTATTATTTTATCATATTTACTTATATTATTTTATTATTAATATGTATCTTCTAAATTTTCCTTTTCATTATGCTTTATGATTTTAATGGTAATTATAAGTTTTGTGTATTTATAGAACTTTTTATTTGCATTTTTAAAATATTAATTATTTAATGTGGCATTAATGAATATCTATCTTGCTTAAAAATTTTATAATTAAAAAATACATCAAAATCTAAGATTCGAGGCACTTTGTAATACATGTGATAATTATTACATTACCACAATTATTTAAAATATTTAGTATGTTACAATTTTTTCAATATTTATAAATACATACTTTATTCACTATTAAAGTTACTTTTATTCAAAATTTTTAAATATAAAAAATATCATATTTCAAATCAAATTAACTGAATATAAAATATTTATAAATATTTATCCATTAATATTTCACTATCTCCTTAATGAAAATTGTAACTATTTCAATTATAAATTGAATTTTAAAATTTCTATGTAAAGCACTCAACATTAAGTTAAAATAATATAAATAAAGGAAAAATGAATATGCTCAAAAAATAAAATAAAATTTTCACTGCTTTGATTGTAAGGTATAAAATATTATGCTTACTTTTCTTTTTTATTAAATAACAAAGAATTTCATAACCAAACACATTTTCTTATAAGAATTATGAGGAAATTTTCATCAACAAAAATCATAAATAAATCAGTAAACTAGCTCATTCAAGTCGAGTTTTGAAATTAAGAATTCCTAAAATGCAAATGTGAAATCTAATGAATCAAACACTAAAAGAAAATAAACATAAGAAATGATTTCAAACTTAAATCCCATATAATTTTCTACTTAAAGGAAGGGAATTTTTTTTATGAATGGCAATAAAAAGTCTTTATCCATTAAAAAAATAAATAAATACACTAAGAAAATTTATCATTCTCAATTAAAATTTGAATTTTTAATTAAGAAATTATATATTCTCTTAAACAGATTCTCTTTAATTTGGAATCCATGTAAAAGATATATATTATAAATGTTTTGCATTTGTAATATTATGTTACAAATGCATAATACTATTTCTTAATGAAGGAAGAATATCTTCTTAGTACTATCGATGATCATTTTTATTAACCTCTAATTTATAAGCAATCATGTTTTTATGAACTAGTGACTATTCCTCTTACCCTGACATCATAAACATAAATTTAACTTTCATTTAGAAACTAAAATTCTAACAAATAGCTTTCTTTTCTTTTAATGATCTGATATTTTTTCAATTTTTTTTTAAATTTGATTTCCTTTTCATATTACACCGGAGATCTTGATACATTCTTGAACTATAAAGTGACATGAACATGCAAAGAGAGATTAAGCTTGTTCTATTGAGGATATCTCATAGTTAAAGAAACAAACATGTTTATCGGTTGAAGTAAAAAAGTTAACTTAAAAAGAAGTAGGCAAAAAAATATTAATTGTAACAAAAATCCAAAAATATGCAACTCAAAAAAGATTCTTTCAAAAGGAAACAATATCAGCAAAAGTGCTACCTCAAAAATATTGTAGAGAAGCAAAACCTGAACTAAAATACTTAGCTGAAAAAAAATATGAGGAATGAGCATTCCTATTTATTACAATGCAATAAAGAAATCTTACTGCTTTGCTATGAAGCTGAACATAAAAATATTTGAAAGCACAATGTTAGCTTGAAAATTTGTTTACCAGATATGGTGTGTTGTGTGTTGAAAATGGGGATTCAATAATATATAAAAATCTTTTTAAGTATGAATCTTATTTTGCTTGTTTTTCTTACAATACATTCTGAATAATTTTTTTTAACAATATTTTATTTATAAAGAGAAAATTGTTTGATAAATTTTAAAATTTTCAGAAAAATAATTTCTGGAAATTTGTAATATATGACAAAAATGATGAACATTAGTTAGTAAGAATCTTTATAAAAAAATTAATTACTAGGATAATGATTGTCATTAGTCAGAAATATAAATGGGATAATTTATATTCATTCTTTTATTCAAAATGCATTAAAGATATTTCATTTTCAAGGGTTAAAAAATTTAACTACCTCAACATAAGTTGGCCTTAATTTTTTATCAGACCTTAATAGTAATTGGGTGGTTACAAAATGGTTATTTATTTGAATTAATTCAATAACTTTTTTACTGTTTATTTTTAATAACATTTAAAAGGTAATCAATATGAGAGAAGAACATTGCTTGAAATAATTACTAAAATTTTGTATAATTCAATTACTTCAAATGTTCATCTTCATGATATGTATTCTTAGAGGGATACATTAACACATACACATTAACATATTGTAAGAAAATATGCTATTAATATAAATTGCTGAATAGCAACACATTTTACAAGTAACCCTAAGGTCAATCAAAGTGTTTAACTCTAAGAATTGAAAAAATATAAAAAAAGAGGTCAATAGTTTCATAAATTGTTGAATGTTTTTAAAATTTCTCAAAAAGATTGCCATGCCTATTAAAAATAATTTAATTTAAATTCTTTGGTGTTTTTTATTCAGATTCATTTTCTATTTCACAAGATTCCTTCCTAATAATAGAATATTAATTTGAGTTAATGTGTGGAAATATATAAATATTTAAGTAATGCTTTTTACTCAATCTTTTGATCAACACTTGGCATTCTTTTTAAATTTAAAATACATCTTTTAGTTTCATAAAAATATATTTGTGTACTATATCTAAATCACATTTTTAATTTAAAACAAACAAACTTATAGTATTTTCTTATGTGGTAAGTACTGTAAGAAATATCAAATTTTAGAAGTTAAATAATCTGAAAATTCTTTCAACTAGGTTGAAATTTGTTTTAATTCATAAAAAGCAGTGAGACTTAAGTTTACTTCTATATTTTACATCTATGAATTGTATTTTAATAAGCAATAGCTTACAAATGAATTCTTTTCTTCATATATATTTAATAATATTTGGCTTTTAAGTGTCAAACAATTAATTTCATAAAATATTTTCGAAACATTAAACACAATAGGAAAGGTTTATAATATTATTATGTAAGTTTTTTTGTGTCATGTTGAATCATTTAAGTTCAAACATTTAAATAAATAAATTAATAGCTTTTAGTTAATTTCTTTAAAAATAACATTATTTTATAGAATATTTAAAAAATAAGTAGACCTTTTATTTCCATGGTAAAAACTAACCACACAGATTACTGTATACAAATACATTCAGATAAAATATTGTAAAAATTTGTATGTGTTAAGCAGAATATAGTATGAGAAAATGTAAACATTTAAAACTTAGTTTATCTTATCATAATAAATATCTGAAAAATATTTATTATTTGAAAAAGAAAATTTCCTCTATACAGAAAATATTAACTATGCACAAGTGATGTGATATATCTAAATTTATGGACAATTTTGTAAACAAGTTTACTTAATAAAAGTTGCATAAAAAATCCAAAACATAATAAACTAAGTATACTGTTACTCTTTTTACTTCATATTATTCATTAAGTCAACATGGAAACACTAAGAAATTTCTTCATTCATTTTAAATTGCACTAAAAAGAATTATTTATTATAAATTCTGCTTTCTAAAAATTATAGAAAATAAGTCAGATGTGTATTTTAATTTTAATCACTTTAATTTGGATGTACAATTCATTTTAGCAAATCGCTAAATACATACAACACTACATATTCCAGTTATTAGTAACACCCCCCCCCTCCCCACAAAAAAAGTTCAATGTTGTGACTGTTTTCAGGAGTAGGAAATCTTGTCAATGAAAAAAAAGGAATAGCGAACTGTACATTTTCAAGGGATGTGAGTTGGGACAAAAAAATGTACTACTAGTTTTGAGGAGAAAGATTTTGCTTATTCTCACAATTTTCTGATATGCTGAATCAATTATAAATATTTTGACTATTGTTTCTTTTAGTTAAATGCCTATATTTTTTTTCTATTATTAATAGTTTAAATTTTATGAAATCAGAAAAATTATACTTGAATTCATGAGTAAATACATTTGTAGCAATTAATGAAATATTCTCTGAAGTATAGTGTAATGATATTTGATTTAGATCTTTGTCATGTAGATATACATGATGATGAGAGAAATGATTATACAAAATCCAATTTTGTGAATTAAATGCATATTTTTTCAATGGATTGAATTCCTTTCTATAATTAGATTTTAAAAAATTAAAATTTATTTTATTCAAAAATGAGATTTAATGAATTTTCAAATTTGATTTAATTTTTATTTAATGAACAATCAAGAATGAAAATGACCCTTGCTTTTCATGATGAAGCTGACTTTAAAAATGCTTGTTCTGTATGACATTCATCAGTCATTTTTTTAAAAAAAAATGTTTTTTTATGTGACTATTATTTATGACTTTGAATATTAAATTGAAAACTGAAATTGATACAAAACATTCAGTGTTTTTATTGATAAACATTGTAGTTTATTGTAATTAGGCTTTTAATTTTCATAAAATTACTGGGACCTAAGTTTTTCTTCAATAAATCCAAAACTCTTGTGTTAAGTCATTAACAAATAAACCTTTAGTTAATTTTATACCCTTCATACTGATATGTCAATTTAGAATGAACGTAATCTAAATTATTTGACATGTCTTGATTGCAAATAAAAAGATCTTATGAAGGATAGTAAAATGAATGATCAATTAAGAAAACTCTTAACAGTTAGTCATAAGCTTTCTCTTTTAGAATTATTTACAATATCTTGATAATTTTTTAGTATTATTACTTAGGCTTATTTCTACAAACTGTAATTTCTGAGTTTGCTAATATCTAACTTAAGAAATCTTAGGCGCAGTTTGTCTAATTTTGGACCTTGCGCCATAAAACCCAACCCAACAACAACAACTTAAGAAATCTTAGTAATTTCCACATTTTATTTGAAGAGGAATATTTTGATTGAAGAGAAATCATTTCAATAGTAAAATCTGAACTTTTTTTAAATGAAAAATCTTTTATGTTAAAAAGTCTACTTTTATTATAGTTTCAATAGCATTCTAATCATTTTAAATTTATGTGTTTGTTTCGGAAGTTTATGTTGAGTATGTCTCTAACAGATTCAATTCCTAGAGAGTTTGAAATGTTTAAAATTTAGCTTTATTGACAGTTTGTTTTCCTTTACTATTTAAAATATACAGAATTTGCAAGTTAGTTATTTTGGAAAATTGTATTACCTACTTTGACTTCCTTGTTATTACTGAAAGGAAAGATCTCGGTTAGTTTCTTCATGCCACAATTTCTATTGAATTTATTTTACCCTTAATCTTTTCAAGATTCAGTTTTGACACATTGTTTCATTTGTCAAAGATTGAGCAGTCAGTCAGAAAGGGGCCATCATATCAATTCAGGTGAAATCAGCTCTTATGAGCAAAAACTGATCTAAAAAGTAACTTTAATTATAATATAATTTATCTTATTTTATGTATATTCTGTTGGATTGGAAATCTAAAGTTATCCATTATGATATTGTCAGAAAATGACAATTGAGCAATATGCAAATTAGTCAACTTAAAAGGATGATATGTTGCATTGTGAATCAAAATTTCTCACCTTGTGTTAATGGTAAGACAGTATTCTTGAAAGTTTAAGCTCTTTATTATAATGTAACTAATGTTTAAGAGTAGGAGATAGATTTATTTTACTTCCTTTTAGCTCATTTGTCACAGCAGTTGATATGGAATTTTCCAAATTACTCTCCATGTAGTATGTAACTGTTATCCTCTATAAAATTTTTCTAAGAGTATTTGCTGAAATTCTATCAACAGCCTTGTGTTTTTTGGCTGCATACATTCATGGTATTCTTCAGAGTGATCAAAATGCTCAACCACTTTACACAGGAGTTTCAGCCTCAATGAATACTTGGAATACACATAACTTTAATAATATTTAAAAAAATAGTAAAATAATCTTTTAATTGGGGATTAGCTAAATGTCCTTCTGTATTAGCTGATAAACCAACTCAACTTATATTTCATGGTGCTGATTTCTTCAGGAATTTTCACTTTTCATTCATTTGCTGCAAAATGATATTTAACTCAGTATTTCTGAATTTACTTTTTGTTAGTAAGTACTGTAATTCCCAAATGTTTTTTGGTAAACATAAAATGGAACAAAATCAAAATAATAAATTATCATTAAAACTATTGTAAAATTTTATGTGCTTTGAAACTTTTGATCATTATGTATTAATGCCAATATATTTTTATTACACATGTCCGTAATGGAGTATAATGCTGAAACTGGCAACTAAAGAGGAATTCATATAGCCCATTTATTAAACAATTGAGAAAGAACAAAAAAGATGATGTATGTATGATACAAGGCACATACAAACTACAATTATAGCTTCCTGGAGTACTTACACCACTTATCACCCATGCAAGAACTGGACAGTACATTTTTACTATGATGGTCATGTCTTCTATTAGATGTAATATAGTCCATACAACATACCCAGATAGCAAACAGTGGCCCTCAGGATGTTCGGAGAACGTCCTCTTACGTCCACCTGGACTTAAGAGGACGTCCGGTAGGGGTGCAGCGACGTCTTACGGACATTCTCCGCACGTAACCATGTCCGGAAGTAACACGTACGTAGGTCGTCCCATAGACCTCCGAGACGGACGTGATTTGGCACATATTGGACGTGATTTGACACATATTGACCGTGATCTGGTACATATTGGACGTGATTTGGCACATATTGGACGTGATTTGGCACATATTGGACGTGATTTGGTACATATTTGGACATTCATATAACAGCCATATTAAGCGTGTTTTTAAATTTTAGTATTAAATAATGTGCACTATCATTGTTTTTAAGCAATAATTCAGTAAACTTTTTGTATGTTATTAAAGTTTGCATACTTTATTTACTAATAATTGTGTATTTTTGTTTATAACTTCATTATTATTCATAAAGCTTTTTTCACTGTTATTTTTTTCTGTAAGTAGTGACTGATACCATTTCGCAAAAAAATAAAGAAATGAAAAATAATTATTTTTCCTTTCTTTAATCTTTTTTGCAACATTATTATGAATATAAATTACTACTGTTCTAAAAAATAAATGCAATAAAATTGTCAAGGTATTAACCGAAAATTTCATTCGAAGGAAATATTAATACTTCTGACAAAGGAATTCTTTTGGGGTATATCTAAATGCTAAATTTTTAAAATGAAAGATATCTAAAAAAAAAAGGTACATTGTTTAGAAGTATATCATACTTTTAAACAATGTAGCATTTTTTTAAATATAAGAAATATACAGGTTTTAATATAAGTAAATGCATTACAATATTAGCAAATATATTAATATAGATTTAAATATTTGAATTTATGCTTATGTAAGCGATTAAAATTTCATAGAAGAAATAAATACAAATATATCAATTTTAATATAAGCATATATATTGTAATATAGATTTAAATATTTGCATTTGTTTGTAACACAGGAAGAATTTTTAATTGATTGAATTTCAAAAAAGAAAAATAAATATATATATATATAAAACACTGGTATATATACCAAAACATTTTATTTACACACACAAATGCACATTAAAATTAACTAATTTAATCTACAACAATCATTTAAATAACAGAATCCACAATTTCAATTGGCACAATTAAATTAAGTTCTAATTAATAATTATCTAATTTTTATTTCTCTCATATAAGAAAATAGCCAATTTCTGAAATGTTTCCATGCGACTATTTTAATAGCATCATTATGATTTATTATCAAAATATATTAATATTTATTAAGTTAACAAATTTTCCTATATTTATGAAACTCTTAGAAAACAAATTTGTGTTTTAATCAAATGGATCTAAGATATTTCAGAAGTACAAAGATTACATTAATTGGCATTTATATAACCATAATTATATTTTGTTTTCTTTGAAATATTCAAACTTCTTTTTTTATTTAAAGAGTGATTCAAAATTGCACAGTTTTAAGTATAAATCAAATGAATTTAAGAAATTAAATGAAATATAATTTGGAACAAAATATAGTTTTTAGATTATTTATTTTACAGACTTCCATATACACACTCAATTTTTTATTCACAATCATTATTAAAAATCATAATTATTTACACACACAATCATCATTTTTTTCTGTTTCTCCACTCTTTTTTTTGCATGCCGCAGCCAATTCGATATGCTCTTAGCCATCTCTGCTTTTGTAACTTGAGGCATATGAAAACAGACTGTATCTATTATTAAAAAAAGAAATTAATATTTTATAAGATAATCTAGAAAGATCAAGATTATCAGAAACAAAACTTTATATGTTAAGGTTTAATGATTATTTCAACAACTTAAATTTTATTTTAAAGATATAAATTAGTTAAAAAGAGCTACTGTTAAAAAAATTCAACACTTGAAAAGCTGTAAAGCAAAATAATTTTCTTATCACCATTAGATTCTCATTTGATAGTTAAAAAGTAAACAACACATGGACTTATAGACATAACAAATCCCAACAATGAAATAGCAAGTTTTAAATTTTTAATACTTTTTATAACATATTAAAATTAGTCTGATAAAGAAATAACCTTTCAAATTGATTAAATATAAAATTAGTGCATTTTAATTCTAAAGAAAAGACTGAAAATTGTTCTCAGAAAGCAATCTGTGAATTCGCACTTGAATAGTTACTACTGGACAGCCTAAACATTGACACTGAGCAAATTATTTGTACCAGATTATCAATAAAATATAGACTAAAAAAGATTATTAATGGAATATTTTTAAGTATGGTTGCTAATAAGGTCTACGATTATCAGAATTTTAATTTAAATGTAGAATAAATATTTTAATTAATTCAAACTAGAAGACTCACCAAAAATTACACCATGAAGCAGTAAATTTGAAAAGCCTATATCATTATCCGTTTCTGTATCCGAAATCACATATAAGTGGGGTCTAGCTCTTTTGGATGCTCTAGTAGCGCGTGAGTCGTCATTAAGCCTTTACCTATTGCATGTGGTCGTGTTAGGCCTAGCCGCTCCCTCGTGCATAGGGGGTTGTTTTGGTACTTTAAAAATGTCACTATTGTCAATAATTACGCCTTTACTGGTACTAGGTGTACTATGATCAACATTTTTTATAATACTACTAGCTGCAGTTGTTAGTTTTACATCATTATTAGCATTAATATTTTCAGGATTACTGATAATGTTTTCATTATCGTTTACAATACTATTTTTATCATTTACGTTACTATCATTTATATTTTTATCAGAATTATTTACATTACGTTCGTTAACATTTTCTATTTTATTTACACAACTAATTGCATCTACCTTACTATCGAAATTAGTTATACTATTAGACACAACAGAATTTAAATCAATATTTACAGTTTCAGCATTATTATTTACAATTAAGGAAGCATTATTTGAACTCTTATTCTCTACCTTACTACTAATACTATCATTAACATTTTTCTTATAAAAATTTATACTATTTGGCAATGCACTACAGTTTCCAAAGAATGAGACGCACTCACCTATATTAATTAGTAGTTGAGTATACAGGTGTCCGATGTACTCCATCGATTTAGCAGGCGCTGGCATATTGTCTCTGGCAAATGGTAGTAGAACTTGTGTCATCTTTCGCAGTTCCTTAATCTGCTCGCCACATTGTTTAACAATCTCGGGTGGGCAAATGGCCTCCATCATCTCCTCGGTAATTCGAGCTCCTATTTCCATGGGTAGTTCAAATCCTAAAGCTCCATCATCATCTATTATGGCTGCTACTGGGATCTCAAACTTGTTACAGATATATTCCGGATCTAAGTCCCACAAAAATTCCACAACTGTCAAGTCACTAGTCTTATCCATTTTATCGGGCACAACTTTGTCGTTTTTTGATGATTTAGTTTTAACGGATTTTTCCTTGGCCTTTTAATCCATTTTTGTTTTTTGCAAATTTTCACTACACAACACTGAGTCCGTATTGGTAATTCCGATGTAATTTTTGTGAATAGCAGAAACGCTAAGTCCAACGTGTTCCGAAGAACTCTCTTCGGTAGGGCAGCCAGCCTGGCTGCCGTGATAGTAGCTGGGACCCCCCCCCCCGGGTCACCTTCCAATGTAACTCGCGTCGCCAAAACCAGTTTCAAGAGCTCAGATCAGGAGCGTCCTTTCTCCTCGAAGTCTCGAACCGTTCTCTAAAAATGATAGTATTAATAATTACCTTGTAGTACTATCATTTTTAGTTTATTAAAAGATAGATTTTTATAAAACAACTTTAAATATTTTTTTAAATCAAAATATTGATGAAATTTCAAAAAGAGAAGTGGCAACAGCTTTTTATTTAGAACTTCGGCACTAACTACGAATTTATAAACGTGCGTGCACTCTAACTTTGTTGGTTTAGCATTAACTTGTTCGAGTTTTTGAGTTTGATAAAATCGCATTTAAAGCCTTTGCATCTTTATATATATATGTATACAAAATATAACAGATAAAAAATATAAATATAACAGATAAAAAAATTTACATCGCATACATAAATATTTCTTTTTTCTAAATGCTCTTCGAGAAAATCGACTGTTTTTATAAACGCTTTAATTATTTTAATTAAATGATATTTTTAATGGTGAAGAATAAACTGAAGAACGTTTGTAATTTTCAATCAAAATTGCATTATATAAATTACATAGTAACAAGAGAAAATTTTATCAAGATTTTTTTTTTCCTTACCTGGAAAACAAAATGTAGCGGAAGTAAATACAACATTATATTAAATTTGAATAAACATTATGAACATATTTTAAAAATATTATTATACTTTGTAATCTGTTAATTATTTTAAAACTTATCAATTCGTATAGATCTAACGTATTGACATAACTTACCTTTAGAATTTATGTACTGTCTACGTATAACCCTTGAAAATCCCTTTTAAATTCATGTCGTATTCAAAAAAATATAGTTTTGCCAAACATACTCTTTTGTTTTTACACATATCTTTGTTTATAATTATGATGAAATAAACGACAAGATCTTTAATAGCATAAAAATTCATAAAATTTACATAAGGTGATTTCTACTAATTAAAATGAGAATATATTCTCATTTTATTTACTAAATACAATGTAGCACAAAATTATTTACATTTATTAACAAATCGATATGATTTTTTAATTTTATAAGTAAATAAAAAAACGCATTCAGATCATTTGTTAGAAAAACCAAAAAAGGATGTAAAAAAACCTTTTCAGGATGTTTATCAACAGATCCATAAAACGACATACTTAGAAGAGCTTTATAAGGCTGTCCTGAGGACTTTCTCAAAGAACATCCAGGGGACGTCCAAATCACATCCAAGACGTCGGAGGATCAAATATGGATGTCCGAGGGATGTACAATGGACGTTGTTTGCTATCTGGGTAGAGGCATACAGAAAATCATATTATTGAGCTGACAGGAGAACTCCACTCGACAAGCAATGCTTTTCAAAGATCCAGTACAAGTGTAGGAGGTGTTTGACATGCTATATTGAAATTAAGTCCAGTGAGAATGCTGACCATTCCATATAGGTGATATACTATGATTGAAGACAGTCATTCATGATTCTGGAACAATGAGGATGGGTGCTGTCATCCATAAACACTAATCTTGTGCCTACTGCACCTCTAAACTAACTAACATTTTATTCCAGAATGATTTCCTGATAAATTTGACCTGTCATGGTTCCAATTTAAACATCCAGATCTGTTCTGGAGCCCAGTACAGTAAGGCCCTGCTTAACACTGTCTGGTTTAGTGCTGTTTCGATTTAGCATTCTTTTATTTGAATTGTTGGATTCCCTGAAATTGCACACAGTGTTAGGCTTCCCTATATCTGAAGCAGTTTAGCTGTGTTTCTTCTTTCCTTCAGTGTTGTACGAACATATTTTTATCCTTTTAAGCATTTGTTGACATTATTGTAAGTATAGATGTATATAATATAATGATTTTTGTAGTGACACATATTATGATTTTTAGCTTTTTAGTATCATGGGTAATAATAAAAAAGACAAAAATAAAGCAACAAGAAAAAGCATTTCGCTAGAAATTAAAATATTAGTGATTAGAAGATTAGATACTCATGAGTATCATTCTCAAATTGATGCTGCTTTGAATTTGGCAACTTCAACAATAAGGATCATTCTTAAGAACAAAGAAAAAATACTGTCATCGATAACTGCAACTAGAATTCTAGAACCCCTTCTAGAAATAATATAGAGGAAATGGAAAAATGACTTTTTATATGGATTGATGATGAAACTGAAAGCAATATGCCATAAAATCAATATATTAAAATTGGAAAAGCAAGAGGTTTTTTAATTACATTCTGGTTGAGACAAGTGACACAAGTGGAACTTTCATTGCAAGTTGAGGATGGCTTAGTAGATTTAAACATTGAAACAATCATAATATGCAGAGAACAGGAGAAGCAGCAAGTAGTGATACACAGATGGTGGCTGAATTCCCTGTGAAATTAAAAACAATAATTGAAATAGGAAACTATCCTCTATAGAATTGGTTTTTTAATATAAAACAAACCTATTTTGGAAAAGAATGCCAAAACAAACATTTCTATCCTGTGAAGAGTAACCTGCATTAGGATTTAAAGCTACAAAAGGTCGCTTAACACTTCTGACTGGTAATGCAAACTGAGATTTCAAATAAAAACCACTGCATTTTACCATTCCAAACACCCAAGAGTAATGAAAGGAATATCCTAATCAACTGTACCTGGAATTTGGCAGTCTAATAAAAAAAATCGTGGATAACAATGAAAAGTTTCCAGAACTTTTTTTTTCCCCACTGAATATTTATACTTATCTGTTAAACACTGCTGCAAAATTAAAAACCTTGAATCGAGACAATTACTTTTAATGGATAATGCTCCAATTCACCCTTCAAATTTATCTCACTTAATAACATGCATTTCTGTCAAAGTTTTCTTGCCGCCTTACACAACTGCCTTAATCCAACCAATGGATCAAAGTGTTATATCAAATTTTAAGGCTTATTACCTTAAAATTTGAAATTTAGGTGGCTGTTTGAAAAAACAGAGCAGCAAAAATTCAATAAGAGAGTTTTGAGAAAACTACGATATCATGAATGCTGTAAAAAAATATAAATCTTTCTTGGATTGAAGTAACCAGAAAATGCTTGAAGGGAAAAACATTTGGCCAGGTCTGAGCAAGGGTGGTGACACTAAACCCTGTTGATATGAATGAAATATGGAGTTAATGAAACAAATCAGTTTAGATGAGGAAAATGTGGAAGATATTGAAAAATAGTGCACAAAATAGCAATTCTTTTTAATGATGGGATCAAGGAATTAAAGAACCAAGAAGAACACAAAAATATTGAAAGTTGTGATTCTGAAGAAGAGCAAAAATACTTTCAACTGCATTTCTAAAAATCAGTTTGACTGCTATAGCAGAAATTAAAGACCAATTTATTGAAAATGACCCCAAATTTTGACAGGACTTCAAAAGCAAGACTGGTTGTTATAGATGCCTTATCCATTTACCTACAGCAACTGAATGCAAAAGCAATACACAAATTACAGTAGGTACCTTGTTAAAAAGGCAGAAAATTGGAAATATTGAAGAGACTAAATGATCTGAAATATAAACATACTGACTTAGAATTTTATTTATTTTTATATGTATATTTGTTTATTATGTTTCTTTATTTGTAACAAAAATTTTTTTGTTTTATTGTTATAAAAAACATAATTAAAAAATTTAATGGTATAATACTGGATCAATTTTCTACCTATCTTCCCATAACCCAATTGTTCATGATGAGATAACCTCATTTAATGTTTCATATTACACTCTACTGTGATATATGCCTACCCCGGTTTTAAGTGGGATCTGGCTGTATAATATCGTCCAAGCGAGTGTTCTTGCACCACTGTAATGTTGGTGTTCAGTGATGTCTTAAAATTGGATACCTGGTGGTCTCCATATGATTATCTGGCATGAATTGGAATGCTAGCTGAATCTTGACTTGTCAGAAAACATAATACAACCCCATTGTGCTGGTATCCACACTTGTTCTGTACTCCAGCATAATCGCTGGTAATGGTGAGTTGCTATCAAGGATAGACATCTGATAGTCCTGTGAGCATATGAACCATAATGTCCCTATTATCTGTGCACAAATTGCCTGAAATAGTTATACCCATGGTTGACATGGGCGTGACCATTTCAAGGCAACGATGATGAACAGAGCTGTTGTGTTCTGTCCGCTTTTTTGGTGGTTACTGCCAAATGCAGGTCGTTATTCAGCATTGTCACTCAGGGGCAACTAGTACTGTCTCATCTAACATTTCCATCATTTTTGAATCGTTGCCACAGCCTAGAGGTGACATTTTGGCCGTCCTAATTCCTTGACTACTGCCTTTTACATATACCTACATTCCAAGCAGCCAATGATTCTATCATATAAAACATCATTCATGAGCATCCTTTGCCATACCTATGCAGTTGTGACATTCAGTGTGATACATGCTGGTTGTGAACACATTTTCTTTTTTGCCACAGATCCTTATATAGTTTCTTTTATGCTTCTGTCATTGTGGTATATGTTCTGCATCATCAAGTGCTTTCCTGTAATTTGTATATAAAGCTTGACCATGTGTGTGATGTCTCTAAAGGGGTTGTTATTCCTTTCGAGTTTGATTTCTGCTTGCTTCTGGATTATCCTTAATTTATAAACATGCATGTATGAAATGCGCTTATATTTTATAAAATGTAAGCATCTAATTATTACTTATATCATGGCTTTATTAAATGTTTGTTATTTGTAGTATTAATTACATTAATTAATGTCTTATTATTTACCATTCAGAAATTTTTCATCCATTATTCCTACATCAGCTTCAGAAACCATTACAACAACAAATTTAGGTGAAGTTCCTTCATCTGATTTTCTTGCAAATCTCTATAAAGAAGCTAAATCATTATCTAATGACACTCATCGTCAAAAGGCACTGAAATTTATCAGAGACATGGTACTTATTGATAAAAATGATAGTGATTTATCTTCCCAAAGCAAAGTTCGTGTAAGTATTTTTCATATTCTTAGTTAATTATCAAGGAAAGCAGTTTTAATTTTAAATAAGTTTAATATTTATTCAAACCACAAAAAGTGTTTTTGTTACATTTTAAAACTATTATCTGTATAAGGAGCATATGAACATTGTGTAAATTCTATTGCTGTTATTTATGAGATTCAATTTCTGGAAAACCAGGAATTATCAAAAAAATATATTTAGAAAAATTATAATGCGAAATTTCTATAAATTTAAATTTACTACAATATATCAAATTTCTGAAGAGTTTCTCTCTACTTTGCTTATTAGTGAAATAAAAATACATAATTTATTACAACTAACTTATATACTGATTATTCTAACTTATAAACTGGTTTTATTAAGCTTTTCTTTTTATTGTACAGTATTTTCTTTGTTCTCTCTAGTGAACTTAATGTTTTTCCAAATGTATTTAATGCTACTACCTAGAAGTACAATGGGTTAATTGAAAAATATATTATATTGTTAATAATCAAGCATTTTTTACTGTTTCCTTGTTTATAACTTTTTATAAGTATGAATATATTTAATGAAGAAAATAAATATCTATCAAAGAAAATTATCACATCGCAAAAAATATATAGAGAAAAAACAAATACTTGCTTCCTCTAGTGTATAAAGCATATTTTATCATTGTACTCCTTAATGATTCATACACATTTTACTTTTAAATATAGATAAATTATCTCATATATTAAAATTATTCGCTGAATTCCTTATTGAATCTTTTATTAATTTAATTTTATTGAGTTAAATCTCAAAGTATCTAATACTTAATTTCTTCAATTTTAAGTATCTTCATCTTCAATCAAGCCTCTGAGTAATAGGAGAAATAGGACAAAAGTTAGTTATTTTTCTATTGGCTGCAGTTATGTAGAGAAATGGTGATTTAAAATCAATTCCAATTTATGAATCCATTATTATTTTTTATGATCTGGAACATGACTGTAGGTGATTAAACACTTGCATAATTCTTCTAGAAAATGTTTGCATAACTATTTCTAAAAAGTATTTTCTGGATGCTTTGAACTAAATCAAGTGAGATCCAGATGATTATCAGTTAAGGTTAGATATTATGAGTATGTTTGCATGATCAAATTCAAATTTTATTAGAGCGAATTGTAGGTTTTGTTTTCTATACTTAAGAAATATATAATTATAATTTATGCTTAAGAAAAGAAAAACCTAATAGAAAATCAAATTTTGGGGAGATATGCTCAGCGAGACTTGATTAATAGTTATTCTTTTAATTATACAGTTCTTCTGATACAATTTTTCTGGTAGTTTTGTGGTTTCATAAGAACAATATTCAAACAATTTGTAATTTAAATATATATGAATTACAAAAACTAATTTGATAAAAAAAAAAATCAATATTTTGTGATTTTATGCTAATTCTTCAAACTTAATATTTTGCATGTTTTATGTGTAGCAAATTTTTTATCTCTATCTACTGTATTAATAAACAAAATATTTAGTGAAAGATCTTATTTTTAAGGTTATAACACACATGAGTTACATCTTCATTGTATTCTTCATCAAAAAATTTTGCTTTGCATGTCTAATAAAAATCTTAAAGATTTTTAAGGATGAGGTCAAAAGAAATTTACTACATTGTTTATTACATATATCATTTGTTTGTATTAATGATTGCTGCGTATAGAATATCAAGGAAAGCTTTTAACATAGTAAATTATTTAAAAAGCAATTTGTTTGGTATACAAGTACCACTATTGTGGTATGTGTTCTTTATCTTTTTGAATGCAGGTATTGAACTGATTTTTATTATATTTTGATACTGATCATTTAAAAATTCAAGTTTTTGATGTTTTCTTGTGTTTATAAAATTGAGTATGACATAAAATAGTATATCTTCAATAACTAAATATTGCAAAATATGTTGTTAGTCAAAGGAATTTTAAATTTATGTGTTGAAAATATCATGTATTAATAGACAATCTTATGTTTCTTTCTAACTTTGGTTTTAAAAATCATTAAAATCTGCTTTTGTATAATATTTGAAGTACGTGAATGTTTTTCTAATATTAACTGCTTTTAAACAGAATGATCATGTTTCATCAAGTAATGAAGAACAAACTCTTGAAGGTGCATATGGACCACCAGTTGATAATGTTCAAAATGATAATGTTGTTTCTGATGCTGCTAATACTGAAGTAGTTACAAGTCTGCCTTCCAATGAGAATAATGTGACATGGACTAATCATGTATGGTGAAAAACAACTTATACTGTTTTTAAATGTAGACTTTTTTTTTATTATTTTGTTTTAAAAACTTTTTTGATTAATTTTAGAATTTACCAACTGCTGCTGTTTCTCCTTTAAACAAACCTTCATCTACTGGCGCTGTAAGAAAAAGACCAAAAATTTCTAGCAACCATTTTGGAGAACTTCATAATATGCAACCATCATCCCATGAAACTTCAGCTAAAGATAATATTTCAGATGAATTGAAAGTAAGATAACAAAAAATAAACCATCACATGTTAAATTTTGTTATATTTTTATTAAATATACTAATTTTATTTTTAGAAAACATTAAATTTAAATATCTTAATGATGTACTGTAAGTTAAATTTTTAAAAATAAGTGTTCAGGTGCAACATAGTCTTTCACAGTTATAAAAAATTAATTAAAATTTAATTAGATTTTGTGTTTCTATTAAATTTTATTTTTTCATTCACCTTTTTATTGCAACCATTAAATAATGTATACAAATATAAACTTGTGTTTTCTGAATTACGTCATACTGAAAACCAGTCTAAAAGTACATTAATATGTTAGCAAATATCTAGAATTATCAACATTTTCTTATTGAATTGTATTAATATAATAAACCACTTATTATGAATAATTACTGTTATTTTAATTTTTTTTAGAGTCATTTAATGTGTTTGATTTTAATTTTCATTTTTGCTGTTCAAGGAATATAGATGTAAACATTTTGAAATTATACATTCTATTTTATCTAATAATCACTGTATTAATTGTATCAAAAAAGCAACATCCTTTTAAAGAAGGATAAAATCATTAGTATCTAAATTGCAGAAAATGAATATATAATGAAAATAGTGACTATTCAAATGAAAATGGACAAACATTAAATTTATTTGTAGAAATTATTTTTCTTTTGTATAAAATACATGACTAACATTCTCAAAATATTTGCCAATCGAATTCAATGTTAGATTTTAGTATAAAAATTTAGATAAAACATGAAACTTTTTTTGAACAAGCATGATCTTCTGTAATGTAGTTAATTCTTAGTTAAATTATATATTTGAGAACATGTGAAGTGCTCATTAAGTGTTTAAAAAGGGAATTTTAAATATTTATTACTTAGTATTTTTATTTGTTCCTTATTGAGTGTTTCATATATAATTAGAGTAGAGTGCAAGCCTTTTAAACTTCATTGAATTCCAAATATTTCTCAATGTTTCCTTAGAGTCCTTTAAGTTTTTCTCTAAAAAAATATTCCCTTCCCTCTCTCCTCTACAAACATAACCATTTTTTAGTGTTACATTTAGCTAAATGCAGTTGTCAATGTCATTCAGGACAACTGCAGATAATCAGGTCTGACTTACTTGAACACTCCCATCAGATAATCATGTGAACTAGAAATTCTATAAATTCATAAGGTTTGTGATGAATCGGGTGTGTACCTGCTAATTTGCTGTGCACAATGTATGACTTTAGTAGAATTGCGAAAACTTATGGCCTCATGGTAAAATTGTGCAATTTACTGTTTACTGAAATATATTTACTGTGTTGTCGAATAAATCTGAAGATAGAAAAGCTTTCCACATTTTTCAACATGCTTGGCTTGCATTTTTAAGGTGAAAGCTGCATATATTAAAAATGTGTAATATATAATAAATATTAATATTAAGAAAGAAAATTAATAAGAAAAATAATTAGAAATTGAAATGAAAACACCATTTCTTGCATGGATCCAACGCAGTGTAAAATGTTTTGATATGCAACAATATAATTAAAATCTGAATTCAGTCTTCATGACGTTAAAAACTTGAATGATATAAACAACTCCAGTTAGTCATATGTATTTAGGTATGGCTTACTAAAACAATCTTATCAGATCATAATATACCCTCGAAATTTTATAAATTTGTTGGGTGATAGATATGGTGTGTGTAGCTGCCAGTTTAGACTGTTTGATGTGTGGTTTGTGTTAATTTATAGTTTTATGCCCTTGAAGTAAAGATTTATGTTGTCAAATTAATTTGAAAATATAAAAGCTTCCCAGTTTTTCAATGTGATTAGTTAAGGAACATAAGGTATATACTGAAATATATAAATAATGTTACATATTAAAATTTAATATGAAAAACGAAGAAAATTAATATAAATAGGAAAGAAAAATTACAAATGAAAATTAAAACTCCATTTATTGCCAGGGTTCTTCAACATGGTTTTTTGATGAACAGCAATATGATTAAGATCGAAATTGAGTCATTTGTTTTTAAATTTTAAAATCTATTTGCCATTAGTTTTTATTTTCAGTTTGATTTTGCTTATAGTGAGTACTGGGCTATTAAAATATGCCTACAAGGTGTTTTTAACTCCAACAAAATAAGTTTATTTCTTCTAAACCTCCCAGCTGTAAATTTTTCAGTAACAATGCTAGCTGCCCAAATTGCAACGCCAAGAAAGATAAGAGATATCACAACAAAATCTATTTTGTAGATAACATGTTGGCCAAGTATCAAATGATTAAATTAATAGACTTTTGTGAAGTGTGGTTCCTACCGAAATCAAATACCCAGAGTAGCCACTATTCTTTGAGATCACCACTGCTACACATCTTGGTATTGATTCAAAGGCACTTTGAATGTGCTCTTGGTGTACAGCAGACCAAATAACTTCCACACATTGCCAAAGTTTGTCTGGTGTGGCAGCTGAGGATATAATCTGGGTCAATCATTAACCAACGTGTTTTCTATTGCCAAAAGATCCAGAGACTGAGTCGGCCTGGGAAGCAGTTCAATCTGGCAATTGACGAATCCTTGGACAATGCATGCCACATGTGGTCGCACATTATCCTGTTGAAATGTGGCTTTGGGAAAGCCCTGAATGTAAGGAAGAACAACTGGCTCCAGCACCTTGGATATGAAGCCTTGTCTGTTTAAAGTACCAATAATGCATACTAGGCGAGTATGAAAGTGATATCCAATACCGCTCCATATCGTAATACCCTGTGGAGGACCAGTATTTCAGTGCATAACGCAGCTGTTCAGCATTCTCTCTCTATGGTGTCTCCAAGCTCAAATGGGACCATCGTGGTGTTGCTGACAGAAGCATGACTCGTCAGTAAAGACAATTTCACTCCATTCTGCCATCCATGCGCTTCTTTCATCATACCATGTCTGTGGTTCTGTGTCAAAGGTAAAGGAAGCAATGGGTGTATCAAATGATTTAATTTATAGACTACTGTGAAGTGTGATTTCTGCCAAAATTAGTAGCCAGAGTAGCTACCATTGTTGGAGATCACTGCTGCCACATGCCTCGGCATTGATTCAAAGAAACTTTGGATGTGTTCTTGGTTTACAGAAGAGCAAGCAGCTCCTGCACATTGCCAAAGCTGATCTGGTGTGGCAGCTGGGGATGTAATCTGGGTCAGTCGTTGAGCAATAATGGACCACATGTTTTTTATTGGCAAAAGATCCAGTAAGCAAGCCAGACAAGAAAGCAAATCAATCTGGCAAATGACGAAGAATCCTTGAACAAAGCGTGCCACGTGTAGTCAGGCCTTTTCCTGTTGAAATATAATTATAAGCAAGCCCTGAAGGTAAGGAAGGACAACTATTTCCTACATATCAGAGATAAAGCGCTGACTGTTGAAAGTACCAGCAATGCATACTGGAGGAGTATGAGAGTGATATGCCATACCGCCCTACACCATAATACCCAGTGCAAGACCAGTGTTGAGTGCATAACACAGCTGTTCAGCATCCTCTCTCCACAGTGTCTCTAGACTCGAATGTGACCATTAAGGTGTTGCAAACAAAAGTGTGAATGTTCAGAAAAGACAATTTTCTTCCATTTTACTGATTACGTCCTTTTTCTTCGCACCATTGGTGGGAGAGACATCTGTGGTTCCGCATCAAGGGAGACAAAGCAATGGACATCTTGTGGACTGACCACTCAGCTGTAAATGGCTTTGGATGATGTGTTACATACTGAAAGTTCGGTACTATGGTTTGTAATGTGGCTGAGCGATTCGTCACTGCCATGTGCATAATTTGCCTAACACCACATGAAGTTGCACACTGAGGTGGATGGGATCAAACACCTCAGTCTGTCCTCCCCTCCAGCGTCCAATGATCCCATATCTGTATTACAGGTGTTTGGCTTCGCCCAACAAGACTACTGATTTTCCTGAAGAGTTATTCACAATCTCTGTAGGCCAGTATCCTTTTTCTGTCAAACTTGAATACTTGATCAAATGGTCGCTATTTTCTACAAGGCATAATTGATTGTTTAAGAAAAATCACAAGAAAAACACAATTGTCGAACTTGATATCGTCCAAATCTCCAAAACTTAAATAGTGCTTTGAACTGGCGCCACAGGCGTTGTTGATGTGTATCTGCGCTGAAAATATAATCATTTGAATATCTCACCTTTGCTAATGCATGTTTTAAATTCCATGTTATTTATATGCTTCCTTCACAGGGTATAGCATTTATGATGGCTAGTAGTGTATATTGGATGAGTATAACCTTTGAAACTAGATTACTGGGTAAAGTAATCATTTTCATTATTTATTCATTTTTTCTATTTGCTTGATATACTTATGCATTTATACATTGATTTATTCAAGAAAAACTGTTTGCACCAATTAATTTTAGTAGCACATTAAATTATGTAAAAATATTTTGTTAAAATTTTATTTCTATTAAAACATAATTTAAAGAATTATAAAAATGTTTTTAACAAGTTTTCTTTTTGTAATCCTTTTCATGTTTAAAATTTTAGGTAAATGACCATGAAGTTGAATGTCAAAACAATATAGAGTTGATTATTGTTGAGCTTACATATTTAATGAATCATTTGTATCATAACTCAAAAGATCAAGTTTGCTCTGCAAGATTCTGGGCTGCACTGAATTTTTTTGTATTAACAAAAATTCAAAATAATTCAATTTATAAAATACCTGTGAGACGTATGAAATCTGTGTATCAAGCTTTAGACCAGTATACTGCTGCTTTTTGTGGGTTAAAGTGAGTTTTATCTTGAATATGTTACATTAAAGTATTAGTTACTTAATATTCTTTCTAACACTATTGTATTCTTCAAATGCCTTTGATATAAGTATAATTTTTTTAGTATTTCTGTTATTTACTCTTTAAGCAGCTGTCTTTGAGTTACCAGATTAATAATTCAGTTCAGTGTTTTTAAGGTGTTTTCTTTGACTATGATCATTACATTTTTAACTGTGGATTATGGTATTTCTAACTGCTGAGAAATCTCTAAACATCAAAATTTATGGGTACCTGCATTGTGAATCTTTCCAAATGCACTCAGATCTCTATGTGGACTCATTATGAAACAAAATACTAAACTATCTTAGATTAAAGGTAAAGTGGTTCCAAAACTACTTAGCATTGTGACCAAAAGTCTATTGTATTATACCCTAAAAAGAAAATTCTTATTTAAAGAGACCAGTAGCTGAAACAAGATTACCACACATTTCACAGCAATATCCTGCAACATCCAAGGTTCAATTAAATGCTGATCTAAGTATTCAAATCTATGTGTGAAAAAATTTCACATTCTCATAGAATATATCAGAAAGTTTAATCCATATATCGAGAACCCCTGCAAGTAGGATTATCTAATGCTCCCATTATGGTGAAATGTCTCTTAAGATGGTAATATTCTGTAAGACTCACTGCTTTCCTTAAATAGCTTCTACTGAACATTACTATTTTATTCTTTTATTACCAGTATTATTTAAAGGCTTTATTTCTCTTTGACCATTGTTGTTCTGCCATTTCAAAAACTGCTGTTTATTGAAGTGATCAAATGTACTTCCGCTGATCACTTTTAAATACTCTAACACTGATCTGGGACCAAAAAACTCATTTTTTGATCTAACCCTTACCAGCTCATCAGCTAACTCAGTACCAGAGTGCTTAGGTACAAACATTAGATTAAGGGAATTATTGTTATATATAACCAATTTTCACAGAGAAGGGTAGCATTCCCTGACAAGAATGGAAGTTAAAGTATTTATATTATGTAAAATAAATTATCATATGTAATCGTCAGTGCATTGTAAGTTTTTTATAAAACTCAATACACTCATTAACAAAGAAAAATACAAAAATTCTGTATTATAAGTTAAAATTATCATAAAGCTTCAAATTTGTATTATTGTGCATCTAAATTGAGTGGGAAGTAAATGTGTACTTCATGTTCATTCTGAAGATAAGATTGATTTGGCTATGAATGCATTTCTATCATTGATTCCAAATAATGAATGGCCTGATACTTTTAATCTTTAAGAATTTTGCCTATAGAAGCAAATTGATGCTGGGGATTGCTCTTGAAAAATTTTAGAATGATCCTTGTATTGTCACATATACAAGGATCATTCTAAATATTTGTATGAAGTATGCATATATTTGTATGAAATCATATTTTGAAATTGTTAGTAAAAAGTGACAGTAATAAAATTTTCTATATTTTCAAAATATATTTTAAAAAATCAGTGTTAATTAACAGAATTACCATTTTCTATTTACTAACAATACATACATAAATAAATTTAGAATTATAATTCCTAAATTACAAATTATACAGATATCCTTGAAATTATGGTGAATTCATTATATTAAAAAAAATTGTCTCATCTTGTCCAAAAATTTATTATAATAATTTTAAATATCTGAGTTTGAACATTTGATCGATTTATATCAGAAAAATGTTTCTCTGATAAGAAAGACAAACCTTTTTTCTTACATGTTTTAACATGTCAAAATTGAGATTGGTAATATTAAATGCTTGTTATCATCTACCTTATCCTTTCTTTCCAAAAGTATGCATGTACAGTTTGGCTTAGTTTAATTACTGAATAACAGCTTTGATGTGTTGATTGAGAAGTTCCTTGTCAAAATTATTCTTAGTAAATCATGGCATATAATGAAATCTAGCAATAATTTTTCTCTTACTACATTGCTGTAAGTTCTTAAAATTTTGAAAGCTTGTATGCTATGTTTTATGAATATTTTTTTAAATTAGTTTTAAATATATGAACGAATTAGGAAATTCTGTATTTAACTTACTTGTGGTTGACAATATTTTGAAAAATATAACCAGTTTTTTAAGTTTTTGAAATACTAGAAATTAATAACATATATGCAAATTTTCTTTAAATGTTTAATATATTACCCTATACTTTGTTATTCATATGGTAATCATAGAATCAACACATCAAAAAAGTTTTTGCAATAAATGTTTGAAGTCATTTTAAAAGTTCCTAAAAATAGTATTGAAATTTAGTGAAGATATTCAAATAAAGATTCATTATAACATATGGCATCTAAGTCACTTAACCAAATGAAATTTTAAAAAACTATACTACATTTTATTTTCTCAGTGCATGCTCCTGATAAACTAGCTCATTTCTTTGTGAACTCTTGCCCCTTTTCTACAAGTTGAAGGAAGCCTATATATTTGATATTCATATCAGTGTCATATTAATTATTGGGAGATATTCTCCCAATATTTGTCATAAGAATTATGCTTGATTAAGAAAATGATTATTTTAGATACTAAATTGCAACTAATAATGTTAATGAATGTTTAAAAATTTAAGGAAAAAATTTTAAATCTTCATATATCACTGAATATTTGATTGAATGATTCATTTCTGATTGCTTACAGTGTGTCATGTTAGTGTTTTTCATTTGAATTTCTTTGGATAAAGCAAAGTTTAAAAAAACAGTTTTAATTTTTCTGTTACACATTTGTAGTTTACTGCCAAATAATGGAAGGCAATACAATAATGTAATACTCTTTTAAAGTTTGATTCTTGTACAACTTTCCTTTCATATTTCTTTAAAAAAATAGGAATTTTATTGAATTGGAAGGAATTACTGAATACCATTATCTTTAGTACTTGACAACTTCTACTGTATATAATAATCTTGAAAAAAAGCCTTCCTTTACATACAGCATTAGATTTTTAACATGTGTACAATACTGTGTAACATAACATATATTATTTTGAACTCTACTTTCAACAAAAACCTTAAATTTTTATATTGTCTGGCTGAAATGTGTTCAGTGTATATTTACTGGATAGTTATAATTGATTTCACCACACAACTGTAGTGTTTGCCAGTATTACACACTTTAGTCTCAAAGCTATTTTTATGTTTAAAATTTTCATAAATTAGAACCAAAAGTTTTAAGAAATTAAGTCCAACTAATTATTTTTTCACTATGTCCACGTAATTTTAATGTTATTTCTTTATTTCAATATTTAAATAATAGAATAATGATTGGTAATTTTATGACTTACGTATTTATTTATTCTATGCAGTATATTTTCAGTTTTTCATGTTCTCTCTGTATGTTATGAAGTAATTTAAATGCTTGAATTATTGCTAATCTACACTATTTTGTTGAAAATTTTTTAAATCAAATAATTGTTTTCTGAAATTTGTCCTTTACAATTATTATCAGTTGTTCCATATTTTTACACATCAATATTAAGGTAATTTTATGTTTTTCATGAAATTTTCCTAGAAATTTCCTGTAAGCAAAATTTTTTTTATCTCTTTCAGAAATTTTTATTGTGAACAAAAGTATATAAATGAAAATTGCCTAATTTTTATTTAAAACATTTCCTGAAATTCTGATTTGTTTTCAAGGCTCAGTGATTGTGAAGCTAGTTATCTAGATTTCGTCTCTCAGCTTCTGAATGAAAGTATTGGTCCATCTGTTCCAGATTTGTTACCCGTATGCATAACCCCACCACTCATTACGGAAGATCTTGTAAAGTGGCAGGTAGTTATGGTTAATTATAATGTAATTATATTATATTGATGTAATTATGATTAACATATCTCACACTATCATTTTTATCAATATTTTCCTTCTGGTTGTGTTTACCATATATGTATTCCTAGTTTCTTGATTCTTAAGTTTTTTATTTTAAAAGTAATGTTTTAAATTTATAGTACCAATAATTACCCTTACGTGTCACATACAATTTTTTTAATATTAAAACTTATGAATATTTTTTTCTCAAAATGTTGTATAATATTTACCTTCAAATATCCACCTGTGTTTCTCAAAAGTATTTGAACTGTAATATCAGACTAGTAACTTTGCTTATTTAAGTTTCTTGAACACAATTTTAAAATGAAAGTTTGATATTTTAACATCACAAAAGTGATCTTAAATAAGAAAAAAAAATTATAAGTTTAGCAAATTTATATTAAAAATAAGTAAGAAAATGTAATGTAATGTAATTTTGTTAATGTGATTTGTTTTTGAATAGATTGTCAATAAATCTAATACTCAGCTCAAAATGAGCTTTTTGCATCATGTGGCAGAAAATATATTTTAACATGTTTAATGAAAATTTTAGATACATTATATTCTGATTTCTGCATTGATTCCTTCCCTAATGAAAGTGTTTAGTTATCATACTTGAATTTTTAACATTCTGTTATTTTTATAAGGTATAAGATTATTTAAAAATTGCCCTTTAATATTTAAGATATTATTTCAATTATAAAGTCATATATTTAAAACAAAACGCTAGGCAGTAAAATACTAAAGTGTTAAAAGGAAAATATTTTAATCCCCTACATATATCTCTTCTTTTTTTTTTTTTTTTTTTTTTTTTTAATGTTACAAAATAATAAATTATTAAATTACAATATGGTATAACTTACAAATAGTACAGTAGAATGTAATACGTTAATAAAGTAGTATTGTATATGTTTTAGATTTTCTCTAACTTCCTTTTATATCTTTGACTTTCAAATTGCTGCATTTAAAAATATCTATTAGAAAAAGGAATTATTATGAGGTGCTGGGTTGTCTAAATTTTAAACTTTAATCTGGTATTTTTTATTTGGAAAATAACTGTCATATGACTTTTAATATCTAATTATTGTAAGCAAAATTTTACTTAAATTCTCATCTGCTCAAAAAGTATTCTCTTTAAAGACCTTAATGTATCTATTTGAATAAAGTGGGATAATCGCCAAAAAAGTTAATTATAAGTCAAATGAGTGAATGAAAGCTTTTTGTTAATAATTAGGTTTCTGAAAAATAGTTATTTCTATTATAAATATTTTGTATTATATAAGATTGCCAAAACTATTTTAATGGAATTCATCAAAAAAATTTAGGTTTGGGTTTACCATTAAATTCTATTTTCTGCCTTTATAGACAAAGATTCTGGTTTTAGTAGTGCACAACTATTTACAAGGATGGCGAAATTGTGAGAATTATTGGCCTACGTTTATGCGCATGCGTGAAATGCTTATCGCGCTATTTTAAAAGATTTTGATGGGTGTTTTAAAGAAAGTTTATTAGCAAGCTAAGAATTTTATTTTTTGAAAACAATTTTCTTTTAAAAATACCAAGGAAAACGAAATTTTCCGACAAATGGTTGGAACTGCAAGATGGGAATAAATGCCTAATCAAGACATGGTGCTGAAGTGTTGACGATGTTCATTCTGCGGAGTGCTTCGTATGCAAAAGCAAATTCAGTGTTTCGAATATGGGTTTCAAACAAATGCTTGCTCATGCAGATGGATTAAAACACAAAAAAGCTGTGAACTGTTACAAGAATCAAACACTATTTACTATCAAGTCATCAACTTCATCTGAATCCTCGACATAGACTGTAGTAGTGAATAACAAATCATGGCTTCCCAAAACGACATCAGAGAAAACCATTAAAGCTGAAACCATTTTAGTTTTGGTGGCAATAAAAAACAATTATTCTTTTTCATCTTTGAGTGATTTAGCTAACATTTACGGAGAAATTTTTTATTCCTCCATAGCGAAAATTCTCAAATTATCTGACAAAAAAGTATATGATTAATTTTGGGTTGGGTCCGTATTTCAAAACTCTTTTGTGTCGGGATATCGTAACTTCATATTTTGTTTTACTTTTCGATGAAACTACTACAAAAAAAATAAAGAAACAGTTGGATATTTACATCTCATATTGGTCTGATAAACAATGTAAAAATGTCATTTGTTACCTCGAATCACATTTTTAGGGCATGCTGAAGCCAATAAAATTGTAAAAATTTCATTAAATTTTATTCAAAATAATGGTTTGAGTTTAGAAAAATTAATGCAGTTGTCAATGGACCAAGAGTTAATTTAGCTGTTTTAAAGGAAGTAAATAGTGAACTGAGTAAGCAAAGTTTACTAGTACTAATTGATTTGGGTACATATTGCTTACACATAATCCATGGAGCACTGCGTAAGGATATTGATAAAATTGATTGTAATATTGATGGATTTGCTATAGATATTCATCCATTTTTCAAGCTATCTCCTGCAAGAAGGGAAGATTATCATTCCTTACAGTTAGAAATACAGGAAGAAACTTTAGCTAGACATAGCTTTCTTCGTCATGTTGAGAGCCGTTGGTTAACTTTGGGCTCAGTTTGTGAGAGAATTGTTGAGTAATGTGATGTTCTTAAGGAATATTTCATTGTTAAAGTACCTAAAGAGTCGAAATCTCCTCTTTCTGATAGACATCTTCGGATTATAAAACATTTGAAAGACCCTAAAACTCTGGCATATCGGCATTTTGTTTCATTTTTTGTAAAACTTTTGAACCATATTTACTTCTAAAAAGTGGAACCTTTAGTACCTGTGATGTACAGTAAGTTAAATGAACTTGCTTGCAGTATCATGTTTAAATTTTTAAATCCAGAAGAAATCTGTGAAAAAAATAAAGTTGCTATAAATTAATGTTGATTTACATGTTTACATTCCAATTACTCATTTGTCATGATGTTATTGAAATGCATGGCAATTCTGTTTCCTCCATTCCATATACGAAGAAATGATGCATAATATTTAGAAATGTCATGCAGAATATGCATCATATATGCAAAAATCAAAAAATGCAACACAATTAGAGAAGAAAAGAAAGTATGAGGAAGATGTAGAAGCTACTAGTGAAAAAAAGTTTAAACAATCGCACCTGTTAGAAAAAATTAATGAACTTGAGGAAGAAAAGAAAAATTTTCTTGATAATCAGTGTGTAGCTCAAAAAATTTTGGATGATGCAACTAAAAAAATAGCATGTGCTATCAGTGATTATAATATGAGTGATGTGAAAGTTGGATAAATGATCCTGTCTGCTGCTAATGCAGAGATTGCATCTGTGAATGATAAATTAAAAAAGTGCAGTATTAAATTATCGGAATTAAATGCTAATGCATTCAGTTCAAAATGAACATTATTCAATTATACATAAATTAACTGTTAATTTAAAGCATTTATCATGTAACTTATTAATTTTCAGAAAATGTTCAGTATAAAAAGTTTAAATTTCTGTATCATTTTTCATATTTTTTCATTAAAAAATAAAAAACTCAGAATTTATTAAATAGTTTATTCCTTAATAAAATGTGTTATATTCATAAAATAGAAATTACTATGTAAAAGTAACATTGGTTTTCTTTTATTAATGAAATATGTCCTGTAAAATATCCTGATATTTCTTGAAAATAGTGTCCTGAAAAAAAAAATTTCTGTACTCCTACCCCTGAAAGAGTCGTCAATAATAATTGCTTTATGGCTCTTTTAGATTAAGTTTTCGATTGACAATATTCTTCAAAGAACTTAAGGTCTTATGTTTTGGCATAGAAACATATTTTAAATAACCAATAGCTGAATTAATACTAAATGAAAAAATTATTTTGTAAAATAATTTATAGAAACTAAACATTACTTTTCATCAAAATTAAAATTAACACTTGAAAGAAACTAATAAACTAAAGACTTTTTTTCCATAAGTTCGAATTTAATAGAAAATAAATGTTGACTGTTCTTGCAAACATCAATATCTTTCAAAGTTTTGTTAAATGGTAAAGAAATATGAAATGAAGAAATCCTTCAGAAATTTCATGGACATAGATTTAACATTTCATGATTGTTCTTCACAATTCAAGAACATGCAACACATCATCAAAACGTGTTTGATCTATATTACATTTCTTCAAACTGAAAATTATAATGATAGTGTAATCAAATTAAGGCAATGGTAAAAATTATAATTGCTGTAATATGTTAAATCTGCTAATGCATAATAATCATTGCAATAAAAGCTATTCTCCATTTAAGAAAGCATGTAAAAAGTAAAGAAGACGTTTATTCTACTTAACAAATTATTTACGTGAAGTTATTTTGAATGCAGTACTATATTTCATTGATTTGTCTTAAAATGTATTTGTATTAGCTTATTTGATTTCAGTATCTTTTATTGAAATTTGCTTTCAAAATTAGCTGTTTTAGGTTTATCTTAATTTTTGCCTTATTAGAAGTTGTGAATTCAATGATTGTAAAATTTAATGAAATAATTAGAGTTCACATTAAACTCTGCAAAATCTATTACTCAACCGTGTTACTAAACAAAAGAGAATGAGAAATTGTTATTTCCCAAATTTATTTAAATTTCTTCTTCCATTAAGATAGCTAAATTTAGAAGTTTATGATTAATTAATATTGTAATATTTTTTATCAATAAATATTACAATCTTTATTGATCAAACAATATAAGCAAAATGTACTTACTTCATATTTTTATTCTTTGTGTAAGCTATAAAAGTATTAATTTTTAGCAATTGTTAAGAAAGAAAGAAAGAAAAGAAAAGAAAACGGAAATGTAAAGTTATTATTTTAAACATTTGCATATTATATGTAAAACATTTTATGGTTTTTATGATGAATAAAAAAAGTTAAAAAATTTCCTCTTACTTTTAGTGTGGAGAAATGAACATGACTGAGATAGAAGAATTCGATTTTACTACTGAGGGACTTGTTTCACCAGATGAAGCAGGAGCATCTCCAAGTCAAATGCAATCATTTCAACCATTTTTTTCGTTAGTGTGATTTTGAATTTGAAGTTTTACCTACTTAATTTTAAAGTAAATTTCATTACTGATATAATATTTAATAAAAAGTCTCTCAATAGATTCAATAGAAGGTGCTTGTATAATTATTTTTTCCTTGACTAAAAATCTGGCTTAACTCTTTTACTATTGATGTTTATATCAATTACAATCATTCAACTAAAATGCATTTGGAATTGTACACTTGTAGTATGTGAATGAGGACAGTGTGACCAGAAGAAAGTATAGAAAATAACTTACTGCATACTGAGATAAAATAAACTACATTTCTTGTATGTAACAGAGTAACATCCTTGTATACTGTATTGACTTGTGGGCTGTATTGACATTTAATTTGCAATCTAGCTAAATTGTCAGCTACTAAATGTTTATGCATTTTTATGCTCTGCATCACAAGCAATTTTATAAATAATTTCTTGTCCTGTTGTTTAATTTGTTTGGTGCGTTATTTACATGTAGTATGTCTTATTTGAAGTAAAATTTTCACTCTGTTGATTGTTTTATCATGTAGTGATAAGATAATGCATTAGAGATTAAAATCAGTTTGAATTATGTATTGATTTGATTTCCAATAGTATTGTTGTGTCTTAAACTATTAGTTAAGTAAAACAGAAAAGATTTAAAAAATTATTTTTACAATTTATTTCTAAGTTATAAAGTGTTTCAATGACAATAAATTTTTGTTTATGTAAGTTTTTATCGTTTTCAATAATTTTTTATTCTGTTATTACTGTATCATTACTGAAGATTGTAAAGTAGGATTTTCAAATGATTATTCTACAAAATATTATCATTGTTAATGCAAATATGGTAACTAATATTTAAGTGCTAAAAAAACTTTTTTTTTTTTTATTTTTTTTTTTTTATTTTTTTTTTTTTTTAGAATTTACCAGCTAAAGATTTGAAACACTAATTTAACTAAATGAAATTGAAAAGTCTTATTTCAAAAAATATATATTTCTTGTCTATAAGATTTTGAATTGAAGATATGCCTGTTTCCTAATGCTAGTTTTTGCTGCAGTATACTACATTGATATACCAATAATTTAGTTAAAAATTTCTTCTTGGGTATATATAAAACGTATATATTATTATTATTCAATTTAATTCAGAAGTATATTATATTTATCTTCTTGATAAAAAATGTTTTAAAATATTTTAAATACCAGTTTGTAATGTAAAATTTGAGTATTTGACAATTTTAAGAACAAACTATTTAACAAATTATATTTAAATTGACATATAAGTAAAAGAGGCCTTTGAAGTTTATTTTCACTGTACACCTCAGGGACCAGGCACCCTGTCCCTGCATCCTATATCAGGTGACTTGTCCTCTAGTTTTAGGAGTTAAACACAGGGCCAATGACTCTACCTTAAAAGAATTTTCCCGGCTATCCAATTCCTGACAATATCATTTGAAATCAGACTTCTAGTTAATAGATCATGGAACACTTACATTCGCTCTACAACAGTGAAACACTTAACAAGATCTCTGCTGCTCTTTTTTTTTTTTAAGGATGTTTTGGCCGTACAAATAATGAGAAAGACTGGTAAAGGAATGGTGGATTAACGAAACTATAGTATTTATCATAGCAGTCATAACAAAATACACCATTTTGGCTGTAGTTTTGTTTGTTAGCAAGAGAATTGGGTATAAAGATAGATTTCAAACCAGTGACTGAAAGAATTTGACACTAACATTAAGAAAAAAAGTGGAAATATTACACTTATATGTGCTCAATCTCCCACTGATGACGAAAGCGGTGAAGAGAAAGAGGAATTCTATGATCGTCTCAACAAGACCTACACTGGATGCTTCCTAAGTGATTTAAGGCTATTATTAGATAACTTCAATGCAAAGGTTAGTAAGGATGAAAATCGGATAACATTCCTGGAAATCCATCTACACAATGTAGTTAGCAATAATGGTCCCAGAATTGTGACTTTTGTCCTCTTAAGTAATATGATGGAAAATACGAAATTTAAGCAAAAGAACATTCATAAAGTCACATGGAGACTCCTGATGAACTTTAAAACAGATATACCTCATATTAATACATATACGATGCAGTAGTAGTTTCTTGAATATTCACGTTTTCTGAGGAGTAAATGGAGGACTCTGATAATCTCATAACTTCGATATAAATCAATAAGTCTTCGTTAAAGAGTGAGAACAGAATATCAAAAGTATTGGAATTGAACAATTGAAGAAAACCGAGATATATAGAAAGTATGATAAAGAATTATTTGATGAGATCTTTACTACCAAAGAAACACTTCTTTTAGAAAAATGCTTGACATAATTTAAAACAATCTATTAATGAAACTTCTGAGAAAACAGTACCAGAGTGCCAAGTAAAGAGAAGAAACCAATGACAAATGTCTACTCATAACAGATAGAAAGAATGGGGATATAAATTAATGATATGCAGAAACATTATACTGTTGATGCATAGCTAAGGTATTAGGTTGGGAAAAAAGAAATTAATTATTTTTACGTGAAATTTATGTAACTTCTTTTCGATTCACTTTGTAAAAAGTTTTAAAATCATGTAGATTTTTAGGTCTTGCGCGTTACGACTGCTGACATGTGGTTAACTTCGATCATTTTTTATATTTTATAGACATTTTCGACGATGCTGTATCCACATGCGAGGTGCATCTCTAACATCAAAAATACCCGAACAGAATCGACAAAACAAAAATTGTACATAACTGGTTGTTACAGTCTTATATATTACGATAAACACCTTTCACAATTTTAGCCACCCGGCTATCTTTTTCGCCGTTACAATAGAAAAACGAAAATGTATCGAATTTTCTGTTTCTTGTCTTCCATTTTTAAAACCTTGTACTCGTAACTGAATTAATCAAACAAAAAACCGCAAGAGGATATTTTAGTGTCAAATGTCACCTTTCCAACGAGCATAAATCTGAAATTGTTTGATAGATACCTCACAAGATATCGATCACTACAGAAGTCTACCGAAAAAATAATGGATTACTTTTTCCCCAAACTAATATAAAGATTTAAGAAAAGAGTGAAAATGATACACAAAAAGAAAAAAATGCTCATTTCATATAGAGAAATATTGAAAGTTTCAAGACACAAAAGAAAGCTAGAAAGTTCTATCAACTTGTAAATATGGTAAGAGCAGACTTCAACCTTATAGCTTAAGCCTGAAGAAAGGAAAATAGCGAAATTGCAAGAGATAAAGAAGAGGTTTTAAATAGATGGCATAAACAAATAAAAACTGCTAAGGGATAGAAATAATGAAATTAAGCACAAATAATGTACTTATTTCTTCATCCATTTTATGTGATGAAAATGACGAGATTGAGCAAGAGCTACCAACTCTATATGATGTTAAGATTGCAATCAAAAAACTAAATCATAATATTCTAGACCTGGTGATATAAAAGCTGAACTCATCAACATAAATAACAGTTAGCTAAATAAAGAATTCCATAATTGTATTTGTTGTATTTACACAGGAATGAATGCCCACTGAGTGGGAGGAAGGATCTGTCTCGATTTATAAAAAAAGGAAACAAACTGTAATGGTGCAGCTACAGTTGTATCTCCTCATAGAATGCAACACATAAAATATTCACTATTCTTTACAGGTGATTGCTTTCATAGACCTGCAAAGTTATTGGTGAGTATTAATGTGGTTTCCAGAAAGGAAAAACAACAAATCAAATACATTAGATTAGACAAATTCTTGAAAAAGTGAAAGGGTATAACAACAATACCTTCCATCTTTCCATTGATCTTAAAGATGCTATTGACAGCATTAACAAACTATTTTAAACGATGAGAGAATTCAGTATACCAACAAAACTGATAAATCTTACTAGAATCACTCTTAAAATTAAAATTATGTCACATCTCTCAGAATCTTTCTTCACAGAGAAGGGTTTTTGACAAGGTGACGCCCTATCATGTCTTCTGTTTAACTTGGGTCTGGAAAAAGTAGTTAGAGACTCGAAAATCAATACTAGCAGAACTATCCTTCAAAGAACAGTCCAACTGCTAACATGGATATTGTTGGGCAAACAAAGTTAGCTGTTATTGACACCCTTTATCTCACTTGAAGATACAGCAGGTAAGAGGGATCTAACCATCAATGAAGCCAGATCTAAATACATGATTGTAAGAAATAGAAATGTAGATACAAATTGTCTTAAAATAAATAATTACACATTCGAGAATGTTCAGCTGTTTAAATATCTGGTCACAATGATCTCAAGGTGCAAGATTGAAATTAAAAGCAAGCTATCCATGGCTAATATGTGTTTCTATGGCCCTAAAAACTAAATAAAATCAAAATTTATCAGCATTAAAAAAGTGGGTTTGTATAAAATTTTGATAAGATCTGTTGTCCTGTGTGGGAGTCAGTGCTGGGATCTAATATATTTTTGAAAAAATAGTTATTTTCTTTTAGAAAATATCTGAAATTTTTTTATAATAATTTAGGAATAAATGTAGCTGATTCTGGTAATTGTAATGAACAATGAATTCTGCTAAGATTTTTTAATTATCAGTATTTCTCTTCTAAAGCTTTTACTGGATTTCCTTCATAATTAATGATACTAAAATTCACAGTTCTGAGGCTAATTTTCTTGATTTTATCGTAAATATTAAAAAGACTGGTTTAACCTTTAAATATGTGGTAAAAAATAAATTTATTATGTAAAATTTCAGCTTTTTAGAGCTAGTGTTTACAAGTATATGAGTCAAATTATGCAACATTATAAATTTAATTATAGTTTTCAATTTTATTGATTTCCTAATGCTACTCTGCCATTTAAATTCCATCTAATTACTCACTCAACATCTTTTACTTTTAATAATTTCTGTGTAAAGAATAACTTCAGAAAATCAAAATTACTTTTTGCATCAACTCTTGTTTTTAGCTGAGAAACAATGGCTAACTGTAAAATCAAGTTTTGAATCAAATTTTCTCTCCTTTAAAAAATTTATTAATGTGGTAATTTAATAATTTCTTTATTTATATTTCAATAATATTGTATTTTTGTTTTTATAGTATTATATATCAGGATTAAATAAGCTTTATTCATATTCTGCCGGACTGGCTTTTTCCTTGGGTTTCTTTTATTTAGTAATTAATAAATACTGTTTTTATATCCTCAATACTTACTTCTGTTTTTGTTCTTTTCAAATGGGGAAAGGATTCTTATTTTAAAATTTATTTTTACATCACTAATCTGAATACTTTCTGTGTATGAAATTTTTTCAAATTTGTTGGCTTAACTATTTCTAATTTTATTTTGAAATAAACCTTTCTCATTGAGTAATAAAAATCTTTATTTGATTTTATAATTTCATTTATTTGTTCTGATTTCCTTTTTATGTTGATATTTTTCTGTGTGGTTTTGTAATTGCGATTTCTTTTCAAATACTTCTTTGTATTCAGAAGAGTTTTCTTTTATCTAATGTTGTTGGAAACCATTTTATCGTTTAATTATAATTGTGAATGCCTTATGTGCTAAATCTTTAAACAAATGTATTCATAATAACTGTTTTCATGCTTTATTTACTTTTGTTCCTTATTTTAGTAAATAGATTTTTCTCTTATACAACAAGTCATATTCCCTCCCTACGATAACTTTCTAATTTTTTTATGCATTGATTCTTATGATCAGTTTTTGCTGGTCTTATACTTTTCAAATAATTTAAAAATAAATTAATTGTAAAAGTCTCCATTTTTTATTAAAAACTTTTGTTCCTTTTTTTATTGTAAATGGAAAATTATTACTCTAATTTAATTATAATCATTGATTCTTACATGTAATCTAAATTTCTATTTTCAGACATGGTAAGTACTCTAATTTATATTTATTACGAAGCTTTAAGTAATATATATATATATATAAATTTTTTGTAAGATTTCTCTTAAATTAAGTAAGTTCATCTACTTTTTAAATACAGTTTGTTCTTAATTATATCAATTTGACTGTCACTAATGATTTTATTTGAAAACACCAGGCTAATATTAATCATGTTAAATTTCATTTCATTTAGACAAAATATTTCACTTGAAGGATCTGACAAAGAAGGAATTGAATTGCAAACTTCTTGTGCCACTTCTAATGTAGAAGGTACCCGAAATGTTTGTGGGCCTGAAGTTGAACCAGAACTGGAAGTAGAAGCTGGAACAGAAGCAGACCTAGCAGAAGCTGATCAGTCTCCTGGTCAACAAGGAAATGCTACCAATGATTCTTTTCCTACAGCTGTGTTTAATATGGATCTTAGTTGGCCTTTACATCCAACATCTGTAGCATCTGCTAACTCTGCTCCTGCAACAGTTAATGGCGCTGGACTAGAAAATGCTGCTGAAGCTTCTCATGGTGCTAATGTAAGTTAAATAACTTTAAATCATACAAGTTTGAAGTAGTTATACTAATTTTTTTTAATCATAATATGCTGATTATTATTGTTTGCCTAAACAAGAAATTAAAGCTTCATTATTATTTTATTTTTTTAACCCTTACTTCTTTATTTCTCAGATTCTCTTTTTTTGTAAACTTATTTTGATGGTTTATAGTGCTAACTATACAATGATTAAGATTATCAATATATTTATTTTTGTTTAGCCTAAAACTTGTTTTTGCAAGAAGAAATTAAATATATATATTTGGTAAGTTCTCTTTTGGGCGTTATTTTTAAATGAAGATTACTAGAAGAATCTTTTCATGTGAGGAGGAATACCTACTAGCATGTGTGTGGCTTTGATTAAAGTTGAATTTCAGTTTATTGTGATTATGTTTATAATTTTTCAGTATTACTACTAGTGTTTGTTGATATCCTGTGACTGTCATCTGAATATGGATTTGATTGGTTTATATATAGTCATGTATGCCAAACTCCAGGTAGGATCTTGTCAATCCTAAGGTTGCTAATGGACAGGAAAGACTTATCAGTATAGTCCTTAAGAACTTTTTTAAAACTACGTCCGCCAACGTCCTCTTGAACCTGAGGCATCTCGCTATCCAATACAGCATGGAGACAGCACCAGAATTGGAAATTCAAAAGATTCAGAACCAAAAAAATATCAACAAGAGAAAGCCAACTAAAAAGGTGTTCCGCTGCCAAAGGCACAGTGTTGCAGAAACGACAAAGTGGAGAATCAACAAGTCCAATTGTAAACAGATGAGCCTGGAAATAATCATGACCAGTAATGATTTTGAAAGACTCCACTCCTTCAACTCTAGACAGGAGTGAGAGCTGCATTCGAGTCTGATTATCAAGAAGACTAGTCCAAGTCTTTTTATTTGCCATGTCTTGAATGAAGAAAATTCTTCTTTGTTGGATATTGTTCCTGAGAAGTCATTTTTCATTTCACAGAGGGATCAGGAGACAAGATGGATGTAATGTTGAAACCTCCTTGGCCAGCAAATCTGCCTTCTTGTTACCATGAATATTTTAATGGCTTGGAATGATGGGGATAACACATGTCTTCTGATACTTAAAAATTAGTCATTGAGCTGTTTACATTCAAACTCAGTCTCAGATGGGAATGGGCTGTAGTCGGTAATTATATGGCTGCCTGGAAGTCAATCTAAAGAACATTATTTAAGTGAATAATCTCAGTAATTTCTTTAACCCCTTGCCTGCCGCGGGCGTATATATACGCCTCGCTAAGCTGGTGCGTTGACTGCCCCGGGCGTATATATACGGCTCTCCGAAATATGCTACGCTTCTCTGCAATGCTCTGTTATCAGTAAAGCTAGACTAATTGCTTTGGAATGCAGTTGAACGTTGTCGTCATTATTTACCATAGATTTGCCTATTTTAAAGTGATTTAGAGTGGGGAGTATTTCTTGGAACAGGGGAAGTTGTTGCTTTTGTTCCATACGTTGCAGTTATTATTTGTGCTTCTTTTCAAGTAGTTCGAAACATTTTATTCTTCCGCTTAAATTTTCGTTAGAGTGTGTTATAAAAGCTTTTTATTTAGCTTTTTATTTTTTTGTCGAATATGTCTGATAGTGAAGACAATGAGCTGGATGCCTATTTTCCTTCATCTTTAGGATCCAAAACGTCGGAATAGGACATTACATCCGATGAAGAAGATTCTGATTACGACTATTTGCAAGACACCCGACGTTGGACACGATTAGATATAAAAAAAATTTACCTGTGCCGCCTCCACATTTTCCATTTTCGGGACAACCAAGAATACAGAGAAATATAACTGATGTTTCGAACCCACTTCTCTTTTTTTAATTATTTTTTGATGAGGAGCTGGTGCTCCATATTGTAACTGAAACTAACCGTTTTGCAGATCAATATATCAAGAAACATCCTACTAAAGAGAAATCAAGAACAAAGTTATGGCATCCAACAGATTCAGAGGAAATATATGTTTTTTTAGGTATAATGATTTTACAAGGTATAGCAGTAAAACCAGAAATTTCTCTTTACTGGTCGAAAAATAAACTGATCAAAACGCCAATTTTTGGAAAATTCATGAGTAGAAATCGTTTCCAGCTCATCATGAAGTTTTTACACTTTTCAGATAATGATAATTTTGACAAAAATTCACATCCAAATCTGAAACTTAGAAAAATATGGCCCATATTTTCTGACTGGATGAAAAAATTTTCGACTTGCTATACATTCAAAAGTCATCTAAGCATTGATGAAAGTTTGATGCTTCTCAAAGGCAGACTGTCATGGGTACAGTACTTACCATTGAAAAGAACTCGTTTCGGAGTAAAATTGTTTGTACTTGCTGAAGCAGAGTCAGGATATATTTACAATACGATTTTATATACAGGAAAGAGTACAATCTTTGATAAAAAGTACAACAACTATGGAGTAGCTACAAAATCAGTGATGTTGCTTGTTGAACCTTTTCTGGGAAAAGATTATTGTGTAATTGCGGACAATTTCTGTCTCTTACCAGAGTTAGCTGGCCTTCTTATCAAAAATATCACTGACGTTCTAATCGACGTGATTTGCCTGAAAATTTCAATAAACTTACTTTGAAGAAAAGTGAAATTGCCGCTTTCCAAAGAGGCAAAATTACGGTATTGAAATGGCGTGACAAAAAATATGTATCTCTTCTTAGCTCTATTCATACAGCAAATTGCTCTGAAACCAATAAAAAGGTTATAAAACCAAATGTTGTCATAGATTATAACTTGAAGATGGGTGGAGTAGATAGAGCGGATCAAGCACTAGTATATTATCCAACACCTCGAAAAAGACAGAGGTATTATGTGACAATATTTCGCCATCTGTTAGATATGGCTATTTGGAATGCCTTCATATTACAGAAAAAACAACTCCCAAGCACTGATAATTGCACCTTCTGCATGAAATTGATAGAACGCATAATTGAGAAACATCATGCTGCTGCACCACGACCCATCAAACGACAAAAATTGCAAAGTGACGGCCCTTTACGACTTACGGCTAGACACTTTTCGGATATAGTACCATCAGCATCTTCAAAGAAAAATGCATCGAGAAAATGCATTGTTTGTTCCGAGAAAAATATTCGACGTGAATCCCGATACCAATGCACTGAATGTGATGTTTGGCTTATGTGTACAGCCGTGTTTCAAAATATATCACACTACAGATAAGTTGTAACATTTTTTTTTCATTATACTCTTACTTTATACTTTAAATTTTGTGTTTTCGTTGTTTTTTCATTTTTGTTTTGTGGAAGTAAACAATTAGAATAGAAAGCACATCTTTTTTTCCCCCGATACACCGCAAAACTACCTGCGCCGGGGTGAAAACTGGTGGCACTGGGGAGCAAATCTCGTAAGTTTTCCCTGGCAGGTAAGGGGTTAAGGGCCATAAATTTCACCATCTAAATTATTCGCCCAAATATTAAGAGGCTCTTTAAAACTTGTAAACTTTGAATAAGCCTCAGCCTTGCCAGAGGAAGCCATAGCAGACCCATCAGTATAAGCATACTGATAGGAACAGGGTACATGACAGGTACCCTGTTTAGTAAAATCAGTAACATGGTACCTGTCATGAATGATGGTCATATCTGAATCCTTAGCTCCTCTTGTACAGAAATATGTGTACAGACAGACCAAACCAAGTTGAAATTTGTAATACCACATTTAAAGTACATGGGAAAAAAGGTAGTTTAAAGATGGACTATCTCAGATCCGAAAAATCAAACTTTAGAAAGTTGATGAAACTCAAACAAGAAAGAATGCTGTGTTTTTAATCTACTCTGAGAAGGGATGTAGTTGTGCCAAAAAAACTCATTTTGTGGATATGGCACTATAGAAACTTCTATCAGATAAACTATAAATCTCTGTTTGTAATTGCAGAGCAGTAATAGGAATCAAATTAGCTCCAGTAATAAGTCTCAGTGTCTTCTTTTGTGCAATGTCATGCTTTGATAGAGCACTGTCAGGTGCTGTAATAAAAAGCTGAGCTCCATACTCAAAAAATGGTCTAATAAATGAATTTGAGACAAGAATACTTTAATAAGCTCCCCATTTTACCACAGTTATTCTTTTTTACAGGTAGAAATGACTTGTCACTTTATCTATATGTTTACTCCAGATTAGTTTAATGTCAAGGTTGATACCCTGCTAAGAAACACAGTCAGTCCTGTGCAGAGTGTTATCTTTAAATGTACTTTTTTGTGCTCAAAGTAAAAAGCTCAAAAAGGGGCTTCGCATGATTAATCTCAAATCTTTAAGAACTGTATGGTCATACAATGAGCTTGTATCAAAACAAATAAAGGTATAAGCAGCTCAATGTTTGAGCATCATGAATTGTAACTTAGTTATAATAATTTACTGTTCTTCTCACTACATCACAGAGAAGTACACCTCTAATGGGATGATTAAGGATGAGTTTTGGTGCAAAAAGGGTTGTTTCAGATGAATTTTTGTTCTCTATAACCTTATATCAATAAAGCATATTGGTTGTATTCATTCATAATTCTCATATTAATCCTTCTCCTGGAATGGTGCTATATGGTTTCATTTCATATATACACTGTCTACCAATAAGTATTTGGGACACATATGCGAATAACGATATCAGTGGTCCTGAAGTATGTCATGGCCTCCGACAGTATAAATCATGTAAGAAACAGCATTGGCATTAGTTGCATGCAAGATGCTGCGCAGTTTGGAGCTCTCTGGTTTCGAGAAAGGTATAATTATTGGATATCATAAATATGACCGATCCTCAAGGAACATATCTAGCGATCTTATGTACTCAAAACCGACAGTGGCCTATGTGATTAAGTAGTGAAAGATGAGTGGTGATTATCAGAATGTGCCCCAAGTTGGCAGACCAACGAAACTGAAAGATAGAGACCGACGATTGCTGTCCAGAGAAGTTCCCGTGAACCACATCCAACCAATGGCCTCCATGTGCAAGGAGTTTCAATAGGCATCTGAGAATATTGTTTCAATGAATACTATCTGTAAGGAAGCACATCTGCTTGGTTTTTATGGTCTTGTTGCTGCCCATAATACTTTGATTACAAAGTCCAGCCGCGCATCTTGATTAATGTTGTGCAAAGCACCTCATAATTGGACTGTATATCAGGGAATTGAAACTAACAATCCAGTAATATGTTTTAATTGAATGTGTCATTATAGATCAAGCTATAAACAAGAATCTTGTTATCTGAGCACAGGAAAACTTCCGGGAAACAGAAGGAATAATGAGGTTTAATTGTTCTGTTACAATTCTCACTCTTCATAAATGTCACTTTAAGATGTAGACAGTTAACATTTAATTTTTTTCTAAGTATGCCTGCTAAACAATGTCATCTTGAAGCTCCAAAATTATGTAAATGGTGATTCATAAACCAAATTACATTTTTCAATCGTTTTAGTCCCCTATATTGATGGATTCATTACTACTGTTCATCATGATCTTATAGTGTCCCTCGATAAACCTAACATATTATCTACTTTTGAACCAATTTTCATTCTTTAATGTTTTCTTAAATTTTTATTATAATATTATTATATTGCAGTATATTATTATTATATCTTATTATCATAAAATCTGCCATTGTGAGTAATGGAAATATATTTTGAAATTCTCTTTATTTTAAAAATTAAACGTGTGTTAATGTGTAAATTTTGAAAATGTCATTCATCCTTTTAACTAACAGATAATTTCAGAATCAAGAATATTCTCAAAAATATTTCTGTCTAACAATTTGTATTAATATACAGTTATAAATATTTTTAGTGATTTCAATTATTTGAAAAATGACTACTTGTTTCAAATTCAACACTTTTTAATTATTTATCATGTTTTTATTAAAGTAAAATCTGAAACAATTTTCAATTTTCTTTTACATTCTTAAAATTTTATTTTAAGAATCAAAGCAAAAAATATTCTGTAGTCGATAGTAATAAAATTGTGATGCCTTAAAATATCTGAGTATTTCACTTTTATTTGATGTGTATTTTTATATATATTGTTATAATAAAGTTAACCAACTTTTAACAAAATTCTGATATTTAATTAAAAAGAAATTAATTTTAGTTTGTCTGTGCTATTACTTGATGGTCACTTTGTAGTTGAAAATCTATTGAAATTTTTTTCTTAAGTAATTTGTCCTTTTTCACTTTAGAATTCATTCATTATTCTTTTAAATGAAATCTACCATTATCAATAATTTCATGATCTATAATTTTTATACAACTGCTTCTTAAAAAGCTTAATAGTCTAATTTCATTACTATATTCCCCTTTGCCACTACTAAATGTCAGGCTGTTGTGATGTTTCAATAGATATACTCCCACACATACCATATTGTGGGCTTTATAAGTAGTATCAATACACTGATGTGCAAAACTTGTGCAACAATTTTTTTATTATTATTGTTTTTATATTTTATTTATTTATTTATTATTATTTATTTTTATTTATTTATTTTTTGCCGCTTAACTTGTCTAGTGGTTAGCGCAACTAACTATGGATGAGGAGGACCTGGGTTTAAATCCCAACTCGGGAATGGATGTACTTTCTCTTCCTATGTGTTTTTTGTCCTTTTCTTTGATGATGGATGAATGTGGCCTGCCCCATAAATAGATTTGTTGTGTTGTAACGTGGGTAGTGCTACTCGCCTCTGTGAATTGCTTCACAGGTGCCCACTGGGTAACGATTAATGAGTAGCAGTTTTTGGCCTTGTGGTGAAGGGTTAATCACCCAAGTGCCCGTCATTGGAAAAAAATTTTTTATTTTTTTTTATTTTATGAGAAATTATCTGAGAGTCATGAAATACAGAAATAAGAGACAGCATTTCATTTTTAAACAAGGATGAAATGATTGTTATGAAATTAATGCAATTGATACATTTTAAAATAAAAAAGTCTTTATTGAAATTGTATCATTATGCATGATTGTTTGTCCAAAAAGAAGAATAGGCAACTGTTCTTCAGCATTTGATATGCCTTGCCCTTATTGAAATGGTTGCTTTGCATAATCTCTATTCTCAGCATCTATTTTAGTTCTGTTGGGTGTTCAATCTGTTTCAGCCACACATGGGGGGAAATCAACTTAAAATAATAATTTCCAGTTGCAGAGCCTATGCGAAAAATGTAAAGCTCACCTCACTCTGTCAACATAACGCCTCCCCAGACAACAACTCCAGTACCATTGTAGCAGTCTCTTTCCATGATGTTATTGGAATAAAACTGTCCTGACATCTTTCCAAATCAACTGGTGTTGAGATTTGCTTGTAGCAATGAAACAGCTCTCAACCATAATAGCCATGGGCTGAAATCAGTAAAGAGCTGAAAAATTGAGTTTTGTACCACTTCCTTGAAGGCAATTTAAAAACATAAAATTAAACTCGATTTTTATGTGGAAAATATAAATACAAAAAGTTCTGGATAAAATACTTGCTCCTTTTTTTATAAATAATAAAAATTTAATGTACATTTTCCATTGTGCCTTTGAACACACACACATTGTTATATATTGATTCAGCCAATCACATGTGATTATTTCACTCTTGTTTATTTACATCTCGGTGAAAAAAGAATATACACGATAACACAATATACAGTACAATAATAATCAATTTTGCCATAATCATAAATATTAGGACTATATTATTTCGCTACAAATCATAGTAAAAATATTAACATAGAAATAAGTACTGGATAACATTTTAGCCAAAAACAAAACTAGAAACAAAACACAAATCAGTTTTTACATTTCATTTAAAAACATGGATGTTAATTACATGCAATTTAATATTTTAGTACAATAAATGCAATAAAATCCATCATTGTTACTTTGAAATTTTTTTTCTTGTTTACACTGCAATAAATAATTAATCAAATATTCATAAGTAGATAAAATGATATGAAAAAAATTAATTGTACCTTTAGAAGCATACTTTTAAATTAAACATTTATGAAAAAAATAGAATTTATTTATCACATCATTATTTTGACTAATATTGACCATGAGATTTATTACTATAAAATATAAATTGATAAATTACAATGGAATTGAAGTTTCAATAAATAGTGCATAATGACCAAACTTCATTGCTAATGTGTTCTATTCTAATAGCTATATGTTAAAATAAGATAGGGCAAATTCATACAAATAATCTTTATAGTAATAAGGAAGATGAGAGAAAAAGTCTTAAACATATCAATGTTAACGTAAAAAATAATTAAAGATTGAATCAATACTGTTAAGCAAAACATTTAATAATCCAAATTTCAAGAAATATATTTTTTTACTTAATTTATATATCAATATGATTGACACTGTACAATAATAAATATAATCGATAATTTAATAACTGATTAACGTTAGATAAATATTTTTTTAAAGTGAACAAGAAAATATACAGCATTAAAATGCAGAAACAATATTTATCCCAAAGTCATATAAGTTTACTTCAATATAATATTCAATTTTCCAAAATAATGATAATTTTCGCTTATACAATTACATTTATATGAATAACACTCACATTATTTTAAAATATAAATTACTTCAACATTATTTTTATTCCAAAAAGTAATTCACTATCAAACACAAATAAATATACAGCATTTAAAAATCATTGATTAAAATACTGAAATTTTATGTACTTACAGAAATAATTCTTATAATTCCCTGAATAAAAAGAAAAAAATTCTCAGTGCTAAAACACAATATTGATCAAGATTCATCATCCTCAAAATTCATATCAGCTTCTAGTTGATAATTTTTACATCCATAACAAGCACAAATTTCAGTACATTTCACTTTAGAACAGTAGCATGAACATGATGCTACAACACAAGTAGTCTTTTTACATTTACAGAATATGAGCTTTACAATACTGGCAGGAACAGCTTATAATGACAATCGATGTATAATACATTGTCTCATATATTCCACTCATAACCAGTTGAAGAAGGCTTGCCTATTTCCTCAAAAAACTTCTGCGAAATACAGCAGTTTGATAGTTTGCACGTAAAACATGCTTTATTAGTGAATCCTTATTTGGTTGTAGCATGCCATGTTTTACATATCCTAATCGCAACCAATCATATCTGCGTTTATCAAAATCACTGAAGTTAGCTTGCCCATAGAGTTCACATAATTTATAATTTTATCTTCTATAAATTTCCTTGCAAAAAATTTTAAAAGACTTTTCCTAAAGAATTTCTGAAGTTATAGATTCACATGTGGTTTTACAGTTAAATGGTTACTCCTTGGCATATAATACATATTTCTGGCAATATATGAGATCGACTTTGAAAAGTAGGATTACTTTTGCTTCATTTTACACGGTTATGTGTGTTTTCTAAAGCGATATTTCCAGTACCTTCTGATAAATTCTTACATCGTTTTTCAACAGCAGAAATTCTAGTCTTATCGGTAAACAGTTGGTAACACTTTTTATGATATCCAAGAGTTTTATCAGTAGGTAAACTGAAACATTTGTATTCTTCCAGAAGAATTAAGTTCTCAGAGATTGTACACTCATAACAATCAAGTTATATCCATTTGTGAAGGGATTCCTTTACTTTGCTCCAACTTTTTTCAGAAAACGGAGAGACATTTCCAAGATTTTTCCTTTCCACAATGCAAACTGAAGTCATAGTTAAAATTCAAATATTAAGTAGAATGTTAATTGTCAACAAAACATACTTACTTGGTTGTTTACAATCAGAAGCATGTGTAAAGCGCGCTATTTTTATAACTGCATTTCTCATTGGATAACTCTGTAGTGAGGAACATGGTAGAAGAAATTAGACTGGCTAAATTTGCGGATGAACAAAACTTTTGTATGGAAGTAGTTCCACAACTTTTAAAATTCTCAAAACTGTGCATTCTATGAACGCAGAACTTTATTTAAATAGTAATATTTGACACTGAATTATAAAATGCAAATAAAATTACATTGCCCCTAAGAGTGTTGAGTCCACGGCCTATAAAGAGAAGTCAACCATATTTATGAATTGTCCAATTTTTGTGTTACTTGCACCATTCTAAATGGTGGTGCTAGTGGCTAACTTCCAAAATTATACAGCATTCAGGTATGACTAGGCCATCTTTGTGAAGGTGTCTGGATACAGTAAACTGCATCGCTTGTTAGCTTGTTGTATACAGTTGCTGAATGATTTCAAGCATTTTTCACCTGCAGGACTATATATCAGTCATTTACTGCAGCTGTACTTACAATTCAAGCATGCAAAATGTGACATTTTTGTAGATTCCAAACTCTTCAATTACACTGGTTGTACTACTCCCTTTCTTTAACTTTTTGGTTATTTTTCCACTTGTGATGTCCAGATTATTATCAGTCATATTTCCTGAAGAATCTATCATACACTTTTTGAATATCTTGAATTGCATCTTTCCCTTTATTGTAGTTGAGCTGCAGCTATAACCATGATGTTTTCTTTTCAACATTTGCTGATGCATATCCTTTTAACTGAATTGCTTAGTGTACTTATTGCAAGAACCACTTTTCTTCAATTTCATGGTTGTGTACTTAAAGTTCACATTGTTGCTTAAGTTTTGCAAACTAGTGTATACTTAAAGTATAATTTGTTCATAAATAAATATTAAACTGTTTTCTTTTTTTTTCTTTTTTTTTTAATTTTAGTTTTGTCCAGAAGCAAATGACGATGCTGATATTTGCTTAGATGATGTTCCTACTAAGTTATGTTCTAATTCTGAAGTTAGTAGTTTTTCATTGTTTGATTTTATCTTTTAGTCAATTTATATTGAAACTTGTACATGTAGATATAAATTATTTTTAAAATAATTGCCAAATCTACTTGCTAGTGAGCATTAGTCTTATTTAAAATAATCATTTGTTCAGTGATAAATATTAGTTTAAAATAATTTAAAAAAGTGTACCATGATTTCACTTGTATATGATTCATAATCATTTCTAAACACTCAATAAACTGGTCAAATGAATATTATTTTAAAAAGTTTTTATTGTTAAATATTATTCAGGGATAATGATATGATTAATTTATTAATCCTCCAGAACATCTCATGTATGAAATTGAACCAAAAATAATTTTTTACATACTCTAAGTTAAATTTATATTATGAAATTGGATAAGAAAATGAGATTTTTAGTAACTAAATACATTTTTGCAAATTTGTTTGCTAAAGTTCTTAAAATATCCAGTCTGACATGGAAATTTCATTTAGAATGTATTTTTATATCTATTTTTTATAGCAATAGCTCCGGGGCATACTTTCCACAAGTTTTTGTATTACAGCTAGTAATATGGTCTTCCACTCAGCTTGGAGTAGACATAAGAGTTCCTTCACCGATTTTGGATGGGTAGTGCACCTCTTTATTCGGCGATCCAATTCATCCCAGAGGTTTCCGATAGGGTTCAGGTCTTTGCTTTGGGAAGGTCAGTCCATTCGCACCATAACTTCATTGTCACCATACCAAGTCTTAGTTAACCTCCAAACATGACAACTGACATTGTCATCCTGAAAGTAACAGTGGTCCAACCCCTAAAACTGCCACATGGGCAGCAGTACAACCATGAAAACCAAGAAGATGTGCTTCCTTACGGATGGTATTCATTGAAACAATACTCCCTGATGCCTGTTGAAACTCCTCATGGATAAGAGCCATCGGTTGGATGTGTTTCTTCCAAATTTCTCTGGACAGCACTCGTCGGTCTGTATCTCCCAGTTTCGTTGGCGATCACTGCTCACCTTCCACTTTTTAATCACATAGGCTACTGTCAATTTTGGGTACCTCAGATAAAAATAAAGATGTGATCTTTTAAGGATCGGCCACATTTGTGATACCCGATAATTATAGCTTTATCAAAATCAGAGAGCTGCGTGGCATCTGGCGTGCAACTAATGCCGTTTCTGTTTCCTACACGATATATACCTCGGGAGGCTGGGTCGTACCTCAGGACCGCTGATATCGTCATTTGCATTGGTGTCCAGATACTTATTGATAGTATATATATACATAAATGTACATATATATACACATACATAGTGTATGCTTAAAGATTTTATAAACATTCTCTCTTTAATACAAACACACTGAAATCGCTCATGGATCACCAACATTTGTGTCATTAAAAATAATTGCTGTAATATGCTAGAAATTCCTAAAAACAAATTTTTAGTTATTAATGATAGATGGGTGCATCAACATACTTCCCTGTACCTGGTACAGAGGTGGGTTTTATTATTTAAGTAGATGCAACTGGGTTGGAATATTCATAATTTAGTATCTTAGATAAAGTAGAAAAACCCCATGTGTCGACCATCCCCAGAGATATCCTTTCATTTGAAGAACCTTGCAATCATGAATGATCTATTTATAATGGGCTCCAACTGCTTTTAATAAACATGACATCTTTGGTTTTAAGTCATGATTCTATCTCACTGGTATTAATGATGCCCTAACCAATCAGGCTGTTGCAATCCTAATAATTGGCGTTCAAAAATAAATATAGCTTTCCTTCTCTATTGTTTATGTATTATATCATAAATCTAATGTAATGTATTATATCTTTAGAAAGTTATGTTTCTTAATGTTCTGATTACTAGAAAGCAATAAAATACAGCAAAATTCATTATCAAACTTAGCTTGTTATTAAAAAGAAGGAAAAAATGAAATTTCTGATCCAATGCTTTAGATATTTTTTCCTGAATAATAAATAAACAAGTATTTGTTAGTTGTGGCTTGGCTTGTACACGATAAATTATATGTAATAACTTCAAATAAGGAAACACTTGAGTGATTGTCACTGTTTTATCTTAAACTTATTCTAATGATTAAATTAATATTTCTAGATGAGTACCTTGTTATATCTTACTATTACCTGTATATATCTTATTCTTTAAAAAAATTTAACATGTTGTTAAATGTTCAGATTTTTATTCTAGCTGTGTAATATAATGATTTATTTACTTTTTCTGATATATATATATATATATATATATATATATATATGTGTGTGTGTGTGTGTGTATTTTTATTATTATTATTATTATATTATTATTATGGTACTATTCGGTAGTTTTATTTGAAGCTCTGTAATTATTGAATTTTTTAAAAGTATTAAATGTTGGGCCACTTTAGATTTTTAATTGTAGGATCTCATTGGGCTGGAGCAAGCATGTCAGAAACATCTAATGTAGGCATTTCTTGAATTATGGATTTCATAGTTTATTGCATACATACTCTGTAACAAGACAAGCTCAGTAAACTAGTAGACAGAAAGGGAAGCTCAGTGAAAGAAACCGACAGGTATTGAAGTGGCATGTGATGTCTAAAAAAAGAAAAACTTCAGAAAATTTAGCGCAGGACTCTATCATTATCTGGATTCTCTTGCGTCTATGATTATAGGTTGGAAGGCATTTTCATAAATAACATTTTTGGCAGCTATTCTTAAGGCACTTGTCACAGAGGTTAATGATAAACATCATTCACAGTGACTTCATTCATTAAGTTTGGTTGATTAATACGTAGAAGGAAGTTATATGGTGTGATGAATTATATTTCATACTTTTCCGGTAAAAGGGCAGGTTCGTGTTTGGTTTATATTTGTACAAGCATATGATCTTCATTTTTTTTTCTTTCCAACTGTCAACCATAGAAATAGATTTATCATGTCATAGGCAGCTTTGATTTCCTTTAAACTTATCAGAACCTTGATAAGAAGGATTACTGTGGATAAATGCAGAAAAGTTTTCTCTGTCAAGATCAATCCTATGATGCAACTTTTTTCTTTCAGGAGAAGGAATTTCCAGGATGAAAAATCACCAGCCCAGGCTGGGAAGCTTGTTTATCATGATTTGATGAACATGATGATGAAGTTATGCATCTTTTTTAGCCCACAGTTACCCAACTTCAATATAATTGAACTGTTATTATTTCTTTTAGAGCGTTCAATACTAAATCAATATCCTCCTTTGATATCTCTCCCAGAATTTTATCAATTTCACCATGAAGAATGGTACAACATTTTTCTGAACATTATTTAGCACTTGTATGAATCAATTCCTAAATGGATACAAGCTGTTTTGCATGTCAAAAGCAGTTATACACCATACTAATAAGATTATAAATAAAAATCTGAAATATATTTATTATTTTGATAACCACTTGCATGTATTATATATATATATATATATATAGGAGATCAAAAAATATATTGTTAGAATTTGGAGCATTGTTTCTTCTATAAATGTTATAAAATAAGCATACTTTGTTTGACTATCATTTTTTACATTTGAATGTTCTTTGCTTTTATGTATGATCCTTTATTGAAATCCTCCATTAGTGCAGTCTTCCTGGAAAAAGAACGGGTGTCAAAAGATAATTTTGTATTACCTTGGTGGAGTGTAGCACATGTAAATTTTAAAAGGGATTTCATTTTTCCAAATATGAAACTAATTTAGTGTCTATGGCAGAATCTTACTCACTAATAATAGTAAAAGAAGATTAATTTCCATAACTAAAGTTGTTTGATGTTAAGTCTTCTTTTTCCCCCCTCATGTGAGAGAACATTGGCATTTTACTGAAGCACTCTTAACATTTTACGCACCTGGCCAGAGAGAAAGCTGTAGCAGATTTTGCACTTTATCTATTATTGAAAACAGACAACCTAGAGATTCATGGTTGCTTGTATTTACAAATTAATCCATATTTGATAAGTTGATGTAAGAGCTGGAGTTCATTGTGATCTTTTTTCTTGTTATGCTACCATTGGGGCTTTCTCTACACATTAAAACAGCTGTCTGCCTGGCATTTAACCTTCCATTGATCAGTTATTTTATCTGATTCAATTTCAACTTTTCAATCTATTGCATATTGATAATATACAGATAATATCAGCATTTTTCAGTGCAGAAATATCTTGCAATGTTAATATCTGTTTCCAACTCATTGTAGGATTCCTGGAAATGAGTCTGCTGACTTTTTGGCAAAGAGGTGCAAGGGTCCCTCAAAGACCTTTGAATAGCATTTCTTTCCATTTCGTAAAATTACTGATTAAGAGAAAACATGCTGCTATAATAAAGCAGAAGGCACAGTGTGATTCTGCCAGTAAACCTTTGGCCTTCCTGATTTTCCTGGAAGTGCAAGTGTGGCACTTTTTTGCTTTTCTGTAGGCCATGACTCTTTGCCATCATATTTTTATCAGTTTAAATTTTAGAGATCTTCGTTCCGTCCTTTGTGAAAACAAAATCAAATTTTTTATGCTAATGATCTTGACTCCTGCCCTGCACTTGTATTTTTAATATGAACTGTTGAAAGGTATTAGAAAGCCAGAGAATAAATGGAGTCATAAACAATTTTCCGAGAGTTTGCAATAAATAATATTCCTTTATAGAATATGCAGCCATTAGACATTTGCTTTTGTCCTGATGCAATTTTTATGTTAGTATTGCTGGATTGAAAAATCATTTTAATGTTAAAATATTCACAGAAAAGATTTGCATTTTGCACTTAAAATATACTTTGTTTATTGTTTTTAAATTTAATGTTTTGTTTAAACACTATATTTATGTATTGTAAAATGTTTTTTTTTTTTCCCAAAGAAAATTTATTTAATTAAATTAAGAATAACACAGATTTTTCATATAAAAATTATAAATTGATCGCTATTGTATAATCAGTTCATCATATCTGTTGACCACGATGAATACTTAATAATTTTTGAGGAAGAATTTTATTAAATGTGTCGGATCTATTCAGTAGTTATAAATGTGTTCTTTTTCTCCTATCAGCAAACTGTGGAACAAAGAGAAGAAGATATCCCTGATGATTGTGTTTCATCTTCTGATGACCGTCAAGATGAAGCTTCTTCTACAACTCATACATGTCCTGATTGTTGAAAATATGCACTGCTTTCTATATCTGTGTTAAACATGCATTTTCCAGATGTGAAATTAATTTCCATTGCTTTGTGTTAGTGTTTTCAATTTTTCTTTATTTTCATGTTAGAATTAGTATGAAACTTCTATTTTCTTCCCTTAAATTCTGCTTTAAAATCTGTTTTTTTTTTTTTTTTTTTTCCCTATTTTATCATTGTTTCATTAAAAATAATTTAAGAATATGGAAATATTTTCTATTATATTTACTTTAAATTTGTTAAAAGAAGTTGTCATTGTTACTAAATTTGTAACATTAAAATAAATTTGCTATAAATGTATCTTGATGTTAATCCATTGTTGCATGATGTTTGTATTTAGTAGTGTTTTCTATGTAATTATATTCAAAAAGAATGTTAAACATTTTTTTTTATCAAAATTTAACTTTAATTCAAAATTAAATTAGTTATTTAAATTCAAATTACATATGTCTACGTCAATGGTGCCTAATATGTACTTGGGAATCAGCAAAACTAATTTCAAATGTAAGTGTACATTATTTGAATTTTTTTGTATGTAGTCATTAACTATTTCATTTTTTGAGATCAACTTTACATTGGATGATATTAGTGTTAATACTCTGCTAGGTGGTGTTTTCCAATTTACATTATGATACATTGATGTACCAAGATAATGATTCAGATGTGTCCAAAAAATATTAAATACATTTAAATATAAGTATGCTGATTTGTAAAATTATATTTGAATTCTCCCTTTTTTCCATTTTTGATGGTGAAGCGAGAAAGGATTTTATGGCTCAAGTTAAATCATTAACGCAATGATAGTTTTGAATTCAAAATGTTTAGATAAAATACAATGATAAATAAGAATTACTGCTGTGATTATTGTAATTCATGTTATTCATTAATATAATGAATAACAAGAATTACTGCTATGAATCACAATTAAATGCTATTATATATATATACATAAAATTTTAATTTATCACTTCATATTTTTTTTTCAATAGTTACTATTTGGGGAACAAAACATGTATGTGGAGATTGATTAAAATTTTATATTTATAATATTTTAATTAAAAGATCTCAGGTAAAAAATGAAACCAGTTATATAATGTTACAATAAAAATTTTCCTTTTAAAGAATTATTTAAGATATCATTTTTTTTACTCAAATTGAGTTTGAATTCACAAAAGAAAACAAAAAATTAACAGTATCATTTAACATGATTAGTTTTGAAAGTTAAGTTGTGATAAAAATTAATAAATAAAAATTTTAAAGCTTATAACTTTAACGGCTATATATTAGCTAAAATCAGCTAAGATATGTTTATAAAATGTTTAGGTATTTATAAAAATACTGAAATATTTATAGTAGTAACAGTTTGTCACCTTATTTCCATTCAATTATAATCTTCTTTAATTGCTTAAAATAGTGACTGTTAAAAAAGATTTTATTTTTGTTCAATATAATGAAAAATCGAGCTGTGCAAATATTTTAAAGAAAACAATTTATATTAAAAATGGGTTAATTTAGCCATATTTTCAAATCAGAAACACAAAGTTTGGACACTCTTTTACATCTGTCCATTGCAACTAATATTTGTTTAAAGAACAGAATAAAAAATTCATTTGTTGATATGTATGAAATAAAAAATTGTATTTTGTTTTTTCATTGTTCTGGAATCAAAAGATAATGATAGTATTTAATGTTAATATCACTATTAAATATTTTTTAGTCATATTAATTTGTGTTAATTTATATCTATTCAAATAATATGTTAATTTTATCAATACAATTTTGATGTATTGTGGAAAAAAATTCAAAACATTGCTGTCAGGTGATTCCATGAAAAGTGAGATAAAGATAGCAAAATTCAAATGATGAAATAATGACCATATAATATTATATTTATTTTTATTATATTTATTATAATGTTCATGTATTTATAAAAATACTAAAATATTTATTGTAGTAACAGTTTTTTACCTTATTTCCATTCAATTATAATCTGCTTTAAGTGCTTAAAATAGTGACAGTTAAAAACAATCATATTTTAGTGCAAAATAATGAAAAATTGAGCTGTCCAAATATTTTTTTAAAAAAAATTTATATTAAAAATGATTTAATTTAGATATATTTTCAAATGAGAAGCACTAAGTTTGGACACTCTTTTACATCTGTTCATTGCAACTAATATTTGTTTGAAGAACAGAATAAAAAATTTATTTGTTGATATATATGAAATAAAATAATTTTATTTTGTTTTTTCATTGTTCTGGATTCAAAACGAAATGATGATAGTATTTAATGTTAATGTCACTATTAAATATTTTATTAATCACTTTAATTTGTGTTAATTTATATCTATTCAAATGATATGTTAATTTTATCTGTACAATTTTGATGTATTGTGGAAAAAAATTCAAAGCATTGTTTTCTGGTGATTCCATGAAAAGTGAGATAAAATAGCAAAATTCAAATGATGAATTAATGACCATATAACATGGTGTTCTGATTACAAATGTAAAATTGCCTCCGGCAATGAAAAATAATTCACATGATTCACAAGTGAATGTAAATTAGAAAAGTAAATAATTTATGTAACAAATTGTATGTTTGATATTTGTCATTTATGTAGTTTATATTGTAATCCTAATGCAATAAAAATTAACTTTATTACTTAAATTATCTTCATGTATTTTTCATTTCATAAGTTATTTTAAAAAAGGAGTTTATAAATGTGGAAGTATTTTGTATTTACTTTTTTCACAAAGCGTTAAAAAATTAATAGTTGTTACAAAAGAGTGTAATATGAATTATTTACATTAATTGTCTCATAATATTCTAGAAATGTCTCGTGTTGCATGGATTAAAAATATTTTCTTAATCTTTATAAACTAAAAGGAATAATAAGCATTTTTATAAAAACTTTATATTGAAATAAATAATCGATTTGGCATATAAATATTTAGCTCTGTTTTTAAATAATAAATTTGTGGATTTTAATCTCAGATGTTCTTGTTGGCCCCGATAGCAAACATCATCCTATATACGTCTCACAGACGTCCATATTTGATCCTCGGATATCTTGGATGTATTTAGGACATCCTACTAAGGATGTTCTGAGTACGTCCTTTAATGACTTCATTTGAACAATCTTTTTACAATGTCCTGGGGTGGTTCTTTTATGCCCATTTTTAGACCAATCACTTACAGATGTTCTGGAAATGTCTTTTGAGTTATATTCAACATTTCTGGTGTTAGATTTTGTTTGAAAATTTAAATTTTGTCCTATACTGCATTTGATAAATAAAGGAGAGAAACTTATGGAAATTGCTGTGTGCTTAAAGTGTGCAATTTCGGAAATTTTGCTCCCCTTGAAGAAGATAAAATGTGACTTATTTCGCCATTACAATCGAAACTTCATATATTTCATTTTCGAATTTGGCAAAATATATTCTTTCGATTATATGAATTTAAAAGATGATTTTCAAAGACTAAGTATGCAGATGACACACAGGATATTCTATTGGTAAGCTTTTTATTTTTTCTAATATTTTTTTTAATTATTAGAATTTTTTTCTAATTCTAATGATTTTCTCAGTATTGAATGATAAATTATATAAACTATAAGTATAAAATATGTTAAAAATGTTTATTCAAATTTAATTCCTTTTCTCTGCTATCCCAAAAACAAATTTGTGACTTATGGAATAAAAAAAGCCTTTGTAGATTTTTTGCTTAACAATTTAATTTATAGTGCATTTTTAATGAAAAGTTACAAAAGTTTTCTGCTGTACTAAAGCAATCCCTTAATCAAAATAAGTTGAATGTTTTAAAAAAAGTTGATTTTTTCTAAGAATTCTAAAAAAAATACTGTTAAAAATCGTCTATATATCTGATAGAGATACCTAAGAATACCCTCATTATCTGTATACAAGGAAAAAATTTTATAAATCATTATTAACTTACCTTTGTTGGAATTTAAATTTTAAGAAAGCTTATAACAACAGATATGTTATTGATATTTACTTTGGCACTAATTACAAATGCTGAAACACGTGTTTTTTATTAATTGTTGGAGTACAATTTATTTTTTTATTTGATTAATTTCTTTCCTTAGAGAGAAAGGCAATAATATTTTCTTTTAAACTCTTTGTGTCTATGTCGTATGGTACACTTATTATATGTAACTTTTGTTTTTTGCTTGTCGAATGATTTAATTCGTAAATGAACACTCTTTTGTTTTAAATGTTTGGAAGTAGTTTCCAATAATAAACTATCACTTTTTGTAAACACTGATGGCTTGCCTTTAGAAAAAGCTCCTCTAGCATATTGGCCTGTCTTAGGTAGTATTATTTCTAGTAAAATTTTTATAATAAGGGTGTGTCTTGGTTTCGCAAAACAACAAGTTGCAAATGAATATTTGAAGGATTACTTTTGTGGCCAAAATAAAACATCTTTCCCAAAATGGGATTGATGTAAATAGTGTTATTTTAGATTTTTGTGTTAAACATTGTTTTTTAATTCAGCAGCAAAAGCTTTTATACTGGATATAAAAAGCCTTGGAAGGTTTTCACAGCTATGTAAATGTAAAACAAAAGAAATTTACCCAAAGTAAAAAGTTTGCTTTCCTGGAAAAGATGCATATAAAAGAACTGATGAAAAATTTAAGATTGAATTTGACGAGAATTATCGCTTGCATAATTACTGTCTAAAAGTAAATTCAATTTAAGGATTTATATTCACTAATATTCTTCTTGACTATATGCACCTTGTTTGTCTTGAAGCAATGCACAAATTAATGAATGTTTGGGTGAAAAAGGATTTACCAAATTGTTTATACCTTTTAAAGATGTTGGTACTATATGGTTACAATTTTTGTCATTAGTAAGATATTTCAGTTGAATTTGTCAGAAAACCGAAAGAATTTAATTTGTACTTTAGAAAGCTACAGAATCGAGATAAATTTATTTCTATACTGGGTTCATCATTTTCTCTAATTTACTGCATCATAGTTGGTATTTAAATTATCTTTCTTGCATATCCCTTAGAATTTTGTGTTCTGAACATTTTGATTGGGAGCACTTGTATGTTTCACTCATATGCCTGTTAAGTATTAAATGCTTGTTTTCATCTTGCAATGCAAATGTGCATTTTACCAATAAGAAAAATATTTTGTAAACTAACTTTATTTAAGATTTGCTTTTCTTTGTATTTTCTTGAATTTTTTCTTTTTTCAGAAAGTTAAATTATTCCCGATTCTGATGTTTGATGATGGATTATAATACGAAGACTTAATGAATGTATTGTTTCATTTTAATTTAGATACTGTACAAAAAAATGGGAAAATTTTAGGGTTTAATTGTGTAATGTATTTATTGTTTTGAAAAAAAAAATTCAAAAATTACTGTTTATATATATATTAAATAGTTAATGTATTCCATAAATAATTGTCTCTATTTTTTACTACTACTCAACAATAGTTTTTTAATTGTGATTCTTACTTCAATCACAAAAAGTAAGTAAATAAATAAAATGGAAGATTTAGTAACTAATTTAAATTTAGAAATTTATTTCATAAACATAAAATCAATGTGTTAATTTGGGAAAAATTGAAGCTTTTATTTTCTTATGTATGTATGTATATATATATATATATATGTATTGTATGTATATATATATATATATATATTACTTTGGGGAAAAAGAAATCCATTATTTTTACGTGAACTTTTTGTAACTTCTTTCATATTCGCTTTGTAAAAAGGTTTAAAACAGTTTTCATGTAGATTTTTAGGTCTTGTGCAAAGCTACGACTGCTGACTTGCTGTCAAGTTTGATAATTTTTGATATTTTATAGACATCCTGGACGATGTTGTATCCATGCGAGGTGCATCTTTAGCATCCAAATACCCAAACGGTATCGACGAAACCAAAATTGTGCGTAACTGGTTGTTACAGTCATATATAGGACGATAAACACCTTTCACAATTTTAGCCACCTGGTTAGCATTTTCGCCATTATAAAAGAAAAACTAAAATGTATCGAATTTTCTGTTTGTTGTCTTCTATTTTTAAAACCTTGTATTCATAACTGAATTAATCAAACAAAAAACCGCAAGAGAATATTTTAGTGTCAAATGTCACCTTTCCAATGAGCATAACTTTGAAATTGTTTGATAGATATCTCACGAGATAGCGATCACTACAGACGTCTACCGAAAAAATAATGGATAACTTTTTCCCCAAACTAAAATATATGAGTGTGTGTGTGTGTGTGTGTGTGTGTGTGTGAAGGATACGAAGCTAAATATTGCTATTATAAAATACATGATATAAAAATCTTTTCTAACCTGTCCACATTTTTTGTATACTTTCGAAACTTAGTAACATTTTAACTATTAGCTTTAATTTTATTTATTTATTTTAGATTTTAACATTAACAACATTAAAAAGAATAGCATCCTTTCAATAAAATAAAAGTTGCCACACTATCTTACATGCCTAGCTTATTTTGGAATATTTTATGGTTGTTATATTATCTAGAATATTTTTATTACTAATTGAGCAGAGTAATTTAGAATTTTAGATATTTTATCTGCAATCACTAATAACTTGACTAAATATATTTTGAATTAACTTAAAAAATATATACTTGTAAATATTTAGTTGTATATATTTTTAAAGTTAATACTAGATGCTAGAGAAGTAAAAATACAGAAGTTTAAATGTGTGATTTAATTCATTAGGCCGAGCTGGTAACCAAATGGTTAATGCTATTACCTTCAATTTATTAGTTTGTGGAATTGATTGAATCCCATATGCTTGTATATGTGTAGTAGTTTTGAATACTCTTTAAACTTTAGGTTCCGTCGAATTATCCCTTGTCTGCAAAAAATTACTGTTGAGCAACAAATGAGCCAACCGACCATATATAATATTACTCTTTTTTATTTTATGATAAATTTTATGTTAAAAATTAATTATGTAAGTATATGTAGCATTTGAACTGGAATTGCAGTTGTCTAAACCTTAATAAATAAAATATAAAAATTCAGAATTTTCTTTCTATTCTTTACCTTGTGCATCTATTTGTAATATAAATGATGATAATTTTTAAAATTTTCTATAACAAATTGTATTATATAAAGCTTGCAATTTCTCTACAATTGTTAAGAACCATTTTTTTTTTTTTTTTTTTTTTTTTAAATTTAGTTTTTACTATGAAAATTTTATTTATTACTTATATATAGGTCCACACTTGCTTGATAAAGGTAATATGCTAACAGTTTCTTTAGTTTGTCTTAGAATATTTTTTTAAGATATATAAATTATTTATCCTCATAAATATTTCAATGTATTGAAATTTGTTTTAAGAATTTAAAACATTTTTATCTAATAGATAAAATTGATAAATAATGCACTTGAATTGTATGGATATGAAAGTACATATATCTGCTACAAAACTAATTTTTGAGTGGCAAATAATTTTTAAATTTTTAGTTAATTATTTTTAAATAGTTTATAATGTTAATAAATTTTTACATTTAATGTTAAATGATGATATTTTTTAAATAATTATTTGTCCCTCTTCCTATTTAAATTAATCACCTCCCAACAGTTGCGAACCCTTAAAGTGTCATAGATCTTGCTCTGGCGTCTGAGAATCTTTTCTGTCTTTTTAAAACATTAAATTTGTCGAGTACTTAATCTTTTCAAAAGTTAATTTGAATAATTAAAGTGATTTTATAATCTTTAGTCATGATTAAAATGTTTACATTTTTTTCAAAATATTCAAAAAAATTATCTTGGTGGGATTTGATATCTATCACAGAATATTGTCTATCAAAAAAATAGTTATCATTTGAGAATCTTAAAGTAATAAGGACATCTTACTTTATTGTTTGATACATTTTCAATTTTTTTTAAATACTGTATAACTTGAATAAAATTTAACTCTGTGTTTTATCTTGGCATGAAGTTTCATATTGCTCATGATCTTGTACAATTTTACAAAAAGATAAATTTTTCTTTTTGTATAATAGGATCTGTCCAGGGTCAAATATCTCAAGTATTGAAAATGGAAATGCAAAAGTATATGTTATTGACTGTCACACACGGAGGAAAACAAATGAATAAACAGAAAATATTATTCAGAGGAATATTTTTCATTTAATTTGAATATTATTTTTCTATTGGACTTGATAAAAATGAAAACAAAAAAAAAGTTTTCCAAATTAACTTTGTTTTCTTTTTTTGTTTTTAAGGTGTGAAAATATATTTTTGCCATAAGAATGTAAATTTATTAGTTATAATTTACCATCACTGTGCTTGTTTAAAATAAATTAACAAAATATATTGCTGTTTGTTATTTTTCTTTTCCTTTCACCCACCTACATGCTATTTTATTTTTTATAATTTGTGCTTGATACAACTGTGGATTTTAAATCAAGTTTTCATATGAATCTAATGTGTTTATTTCATAGGTATCAAAAAATACTTATTCCATAATAATGTGAGAGTCTATTTGTATTAATTATAATCAAGCAGTGATTTCTTAGTGTTTATAGACTATTAAAAATTATTTTATTAGGCAATATATAATAAACATTGCTTCTAAAACAAAAATATTAATTTAATGCATTTTATAAAAAGTATGCATCGTGTCATGATTTAAATGATAAGATATATGAAGTCCATTAAACAAGTAAAATAAGTTTTTTTCTCAGTTTTTTTTTTATTTTTTTATTATCATTTATTTAAAAATATAGGAAAATTGAATTTAAATTTTTCTCTTTGTTTAAAGTGAAATAAATGTTGACATTTTGATAAATTAAAAGTGAATTGATACTGCTTATTTAAAATAGCTTTCATATAAACTTTTTAAATATAACATTTCTCTTAAGAACAAAATTTAAATTATTAAATACAAGTTAATTGTTGTATTTGATTAAAAGTGTGGATTCTTGGTTGTTTTTTGCTTGTAATAAAAATTAATTTACAACAAAATAAGATGGCAAAATTATATCAATCATTGGTAAAACGTGAGTCGGGATATTTTTGCATTATTATTTATTTTTTATTTATTTATTTATTTATTTTTTTTTTTTTTTTGATATAATAAAAGTTAAATAATACACAAAGATTTAGGTTTTATTAGTAAATAACTCAAGGAATTTAAAAAAAAACTTGGCTTACATATAATGGAAAATATTTTTTTTTTATTTTCCATTAATTATAATTATTAGTCTTATTCCAGAAAAATAACAAATTTGGTAAATCAAATAAGCAACTTTTCTACTTTTTATATATATGTTTTTATTCAAAAATTCATATTTAAAAACATGCCTCAAAATATTGTAAATGTTTAGAAACAATTTCTTTTGAGTAAATTTTTAATTGTTATTGTAATAGGATGTGGGTTATATTAGCTTACTTTTCTGATTATTATGTACTCTTATTGATACAAAAAAATTTAAGTTAAAAAAAATTATTACATAAAAAAAGGAAGATTTCTTGAGATATTATATATCTAATTACACTAATACAAAAATAACATCGGTAAAAGTGCTTTATAAACAAATGTAATTCAAAAGATATTTTTAAAAAATAAGGTTAAAATTTTTCATTATTTTAAAAATATTAATTAATTTAATAATATATATAATAAATAAGGCAAAAATTATAAACAGTTAAAAAGTATAATTATCGAAGTATTTTTTAATTATTATAATAAAAATCATACTATAATGATAATTTCCCTATAATTATTAAAAAACATTCAAATCTATATAAAAAAAACAACCTAATAATGGCTGTTATATAAATGTCTAAATGTGCTCCTAATCATGTTCATCTAGGACGTCCTACGGACGTAGCAATTTTGGACATTGGGACGTGCTGAGAATGTCCGTAGGTCGTCGACGGACCACCATTGTACGTCCTCTCACGTCGACCTGGTCCCGAAAGGACGTCCTACGAACATCCTGAGGACCACCGTTTGCTATCTGGGGGACTCGGTGGATGGTGGTGCAATCAGGTCACGAAATTTTATATTAAAATGGAAAACAAAAAAAATTTTCTTCTCTCCATCAGGAACAACTTGTTGAAAATAAAAACAAAATTTTATGTTATCAAAAGAAAGGAGGGCACTTTCAAAAATTTTTCCCTTTCTAATACATAAAGGAATATCTGAAGCAATTGGGGAAGTGAGAGATATCCGTAAATTGCGTTCAGGTGACTTATTAGTTGATGCTGCTAACTACACAAGCAGGAATGCTAAATAAGATGCGGTTGCTGGCGAATATTGAGGTAACTGTATCGCGCCTCACTATAACTTAAATTTTTCACAAGGTGTGATTTGCGCAAGGGGTTTGTTGAATTCGCCGGAGGTTCTCGAAAATTTGCAGAGCCAGAAGGTCTGTGCGGTTAAGCGCATAACTGTCAAAAGAGATGGAAAAGTTCTTGAAACTAAGCATCTCATACTGACATTGCGACGGCAGACAATATTAAAGCTGCTTATTTGAATCTGTCCATCCGGCCGTATGTACGAAATCACTTGTGATATTTTCAGTGCCAACGTTTTGGACACTCGAGAAATGCTAGCAGAAGCAAGCTGACTTGGACTCGTTACGCAGCAGTTGGCCACGATAATTCGACCTGCACAGCAAATGAGGCATGTGATAATTGCCATGGTAACGATCTTTCCTATTCTCGAGACTGTCCTCAATGGGTGCTTGAAAAAAAATTACTATCTATAAAGTTAAAAATAAAGTTTCCTATACCCTGAGGCTAGAAAACAAGTTACCTTTCGCACACCGCAACTTGGAATGAGTTATGCAGCTGCTTCAAAAAATGTCACCAGAAATATTAGTACTTAAGAGGGTACTCTGTCACTCCCCGTGACAAGATTACCACAAACAAACACTGAAAGGCCAAAATCTTCATCTCCCATCATTAGAAGAGATCCTTTGGCAAAATCAAGAGTTAAGTCATCTTTATGCAACCGAAGAGCCATGTTATACCTGGAGGCTGATACTGTCTCTCTTCATCCCTCAGACGATATTTTATCTTTTGAGGAAATGACCGAAGACTCACCTTCCAAGGGAGAAGCTTTTCTATTTAAATAATAACTTCCTTTGTTTCTTGGAACTGCCATGGTTTGCGCTCACAACTTGATGACATCAAGTCTATTACAACAGCTTATAACCCCGCTTGTATAGTACATCAGAAAGCTTTCCTGAAGTCTACGAATAGCATTTCAATGCTTGGGTTCCACTGCTTTAGAAAAGACTGGTGACGATGGTGTAGTGTTTGGAGGTGTTTGTATAATAACATCCAATAACTTCCTCAGCGCTGCTCATCTGATTAATACTACTCTACAGGCTGAGGCTATAAAAATACATACAACATTACTTAATTACGGTCTGTAGATTGTATTTACCACCACACGGTGTCATCCGCCAAGAACTGGATGGTTTAGTGGATCAGCTGTCAACTCCATTCTTGATACTCTGTGACTTTAACGGCCGTAATACCTTGTGGGGAAGTGATAACACAAATTCTTACTGTCGTTAGATAGAGCAGTTTATTTCTGTTAACAGCCTCTGTCTGATGAATACCGGCGGAAAGACATACCCACAAAAGTATTTCATTCTCTCGATCTCGCCATTGTTAAATTTAACAATGGGGAAGGATCTGCATAGCAGCTATCATTTCCCACTCATCATCTCCCAAACTGGAGGTAATAGTGTGCAGCAACGCGTACCTACCGACGTGTACAGTCGGGCAGATTGAACGTTATTTACACAATTGGCAGTCATTGATGATAAAATGATTATGATCTAGGATATAGATAATACCGTACATAAAGTCACTGAAACAATTGTAAGTGCAGCTGATCTTGCAATACATAAAAGCTCTTCAACCCCAAAAAGGCGTTGCAAATCATGGTGGAACAGTGAATGCCAACAAACATAAAAAACAAGAAAAGTTTTGGGGGTTATTCAGGAGATACCCTACAACGGAGAATCTTATTGCCTTTAAGAGAGCAAAAGCATTAGTTCGCAGAGCTCGTCGTCGAAGTCAGAAGGAATCCTGGTCACGCTATGTTTCTTCAATAACATCTTCCACATCCAATAAGCAGTTATGGAGAAAAGTGGAAGCAGCCAATGTGTGTGATATTTTATAGAGAATTTGCAATTCCTATCTTAAAATCCGGAGCTACTATATACTCTTCTCCAATAGACATTGGTAACGTCTATGGTGAAACTTTAGCTAGAGTCTCAAACACCGACTCTTATAGTCCTTCGTTTTTAACGATTAAGAGTCGAGCTGAGCGTATGCCAATCCGTTTCAACCATTGACAAGCTTTGCCTTACAACTGCGCATTACGGATGTTGGAATTGAAGCGAGCGTTACAGCAGGCTAATAATACGAGCTCAGCACCTGATGGAATCAGTTACCAAATGCTTCAACATTTAAGCCCAGATTCTCTATCGAACTTATTGCTTTTGTTCTATGGGATCTGGACTGAAAATGAATTTCTACTGCTTTGGAATAAAACAACAGTAATTTCGGTCCTTAAGCCTGGTAAGGATCCTACAGAACCATCACATTATCGACCAATAGCTCTGAAGAGTTGCCTTTGTAAGACTCTCGAACGGATGGTCAACGCCCGTCTCGGGTATGTCTTAGAAGAAAATAAATGTATACATGTTAATCATAGTGGATTCCGTAAAGGAAGATCCCTTCTTGATAACATAACATTCTTGAAAACCCAAATCCGGAAAGCTTTTGTGGGAAGGAACCATCTGGTTTCCATCTTCTACGACATTGAGAAGGCATCGACCATACATGGCGATATGGAATTCTCCGTTTATTATATGATTTTGACTTTCGGGGTAATCTTCCGATATTCCTACAGAATTTCTTACGTTCCCGTGTTTTTAAAGTTCATATTGGTCACCATTTGTCAAATACTTTTATTAAAGCCGAGGGTGTATCCCAAGGCTCCATTTTAAGTGTCACTGTTTTTAACTTATATATAGTAGCACTATTCTTCATCAAATTTCATCTCTGGTTTACGGTACACTTTGTGTTGATGACCTGCAAATATCCTATCAAGGGTCAAGCCTGAGATTAATTGAGAGACAACTACAAAAAACTGTTAATAAATTGTCTGCATGGTGTGCAGAGAATGACTATAAACTGTCTCCTAGCAAGAGTAAATGTGTCCATTTCTGCAAAAAGACTAGCCTATACAATGATCCTGAAATTTATATTAATAACACACCTTTTCCCATGGTCAATGAGAGAAAATTTTCCTGAGTGACATTAGATCGAAAGTTGACCTTTCTTCCGCATGTTTTGCAGCTGCGGGAAAAGTGCGAGCGATCCCTCAATATCGTCATGGTTCTTTCGAGCACATCTTGGGGTGTGGATCGCTCATCACTCCTTCGAGTCTATCCAGCATTGATTTTATCTCGTATTGACTACGGGTATTTTGTGTATGGATCAACTAGATGCTCTGTTTTACGCAGATTGGATACTGTGCATCACTCTGCTTTGAGAATTTGTTCAGGCGCATTCCACACATTACCCGTCCAGAGTCTTTATGCAATATGCCAACAACTGCCTTTAGACCTGAGACGAATGCAGCAGTCTCTCAGTTACTATGCTAAAATTATGTCTGACCCTCACCATCTATTGCATTCATTTGGTTCTGTTCCTGGGCTGAGGAGATTATATTATGCTAGACCATTTAGCATCCCACCCTTCTCACTCTTAAAATAATAAAATCTTATTTATTTTTGTCAGATCTATGTGATGTCCACTTCATTAAAACAGACATATTATCACATCCACCTTAGTATGATCCAGAGATAAATACTATTAATCCATTTGGTCATTGTAGAAAATCGGACACAAATTCCACAATTTTCTAACAGCTCAATTTATCACATCACTGTCAGTATTCTTCGTACACGCTAATATTCACAGATGGATCAAAAACTGCAGAGCATGTCGGCTGTGGTATTTTTATTAACAATATCTCATATAGTTACATCCTCCATACATCCTGCTCCATCTTTGCGGCTGAAGTTATTGCAGTTTATAAAGCACTTCAGCTCGTGAATATAGTAAAATCAAAAAAAAATTTGCGTCTTTACTGACAGATTGAGTGTATTGGAAGCGTTGGATAATTTTAAAACTTTTTGTCATCCTATTGTGTCCAAGATTTTCGGAGCATTGGATTCCCTTGCTGGCAAAGGGTACGAAATAATCTTCTGATGGATCCCAAGTCATGTAGGTCTTGGGGAAATGAAAAGGCTGACGCAGCTGCTAAAACTGGGTTACCTCAGTTCAACCATCTATCCCTCTTTTAGATGTGAGAAAGTGTGTGAAAAAGTTAGTTAATGCTCTCTTCCAGGAACTTTGGACCATGCAGGTCACCAACAAATTGTGTACAATTTTCCCATTATCTCACCACTTTAGCCGTTTTACCATTGTGAAGTGCGGATCCGTTTGATTCGCACACAGATATTTGTTTCTGAGCGAATAATATCCTTGGTGTGAAACGTGTGATAAACCATATTCAGTAAATCATATTTAATTTCATGCAAAGATTTTAACAAGCAACATTTACATTTTTTTAATACCTTTTTCTTAACATTATTTGATTTGTTGAGGGAACCACCCCACAGTAACTTATTTGACTTTTTAAAGCAATAGGTTTTTTAAATTTTATCTAATATTTATGTTATATATATATATATATATATATATATATATATATATATATATA